>VWZI01003288.1:96106-139807 GCA_013396835.1 Psilopogon haemacephalus | reverse complement strand
CGGCGGCGGCGCTCGGCCCTTCCTCCGCAGCGGTGCCGGGCGCTGGCATCGAGCCCTAGGACGGGCCGGGGTCCGGCCGCCGGGCCGCCAGCGTGCAGCGCTGCCCCGGCACCTTGGAGCTGTCCTGCGCCACTAGGCCGATCCTCTCCCCGGCTGGCTCCCCGAGCGTTTCGGTTGCTTCCTCACGTCTGGCCTAGCTCAGTGGTCCGGCCCGGCCCAGGCCGTCCCGGGTGCTCGGGCCCCGCCCGTCGGAAGTGACGGCAGAGGGAGGCCGGTGCTTCCGGCGTGCAGGCAGTGGCGGCCCGGCAGGAGGAGCCCGGGGCGCCGCTCCCTGCCTCCCCCGCCCGGCCGCTTTCCACGGTGCCCGGTAAGTGCAGGAGGGCTGGGCCGCGCTGCGAGGGGCAGGCGGCTGTGGGGCTCCCAGCGGAGCGGCCTGTGCGGGGGAGCTGGGGGCGCCCGTTCGCCGCCGCTTGTCGGGCCCGTGTCCCTCAGCGGGAGGCGGCGGAGACCGGGGCGGCCCGAGCCTGGCGTGAGGGACTCGGTGCTGCTTCTCCGTAACTTCTGCGCGGTCTAGCGCCCCGCAGCGCTCCGCCCCGGAGCCGGTGCCGAGGTCGGGCTGCCCTGGGGGGAAACGGCAGCCCGTGAGCTATCGGTCCGGTGCTAGGAACGGGCTGCGAGTGGGCCGTGCTGGGGCTCCCTCCTTGCCCTGCCACCGTTCAGGCTTTTCTTCAATAGCTCCCTTCTCCCCATTTTCTCTGGGCTTTCCTCCTACGAGTGTGAGGCGTTCTGGCTGCTCAGGACACGCACAAGATTGAGTCTTGCACGGATTACAAAAGAAATGGACCTGGGGTAATTTAAACGGACTGGGTACCTTTCTGTCCAAGCCCAGAGATACTGTGGGAGGAAGCCTTGTGTAGGTATGTGTACGAGAACGTGCTAAAAGTGGTGATAAATTAGAAAGTGCAGGAACGAAGTGGATTGGATGAGTTGGGAAGGACAAGGCAGTCTTGATAGTGTGAACAAAGACTGGGGAGTGGGAGGAGAGCATGCAGATGCATGGGGGATGTGTGGTATGGCTGCGAGGAGGTCTCTGCAGAGTCATCTGTGGTGAAAAGGATGGGAGGGGGGTGTCGGTCTAGTTTTTCACTCTCGGTATGAAAAAATGCTGTCAAAGAAACTCAGGAGAGAAGGACGAGGCAAGGTACACATGCTGCGTGTGCAGAGGGGCAATCAATGGTCTGCAGATTATAGGTTGGGGTGACATAGACATGGATGTGGTTAACACCAATAGCAAGTGTGGGGTTGTAGAGAAAACAGCGCCAATCCATTTGAAGTTTATGTGGGTAAGTAGTTCAGAAGGCAAATCTGAGTTGCCCTGTCTCTGTTTCAGGATTATTAATGAAGAAGTGAAAGAAGACAAAGATGTCTCAAGGGGCTGTGCAATGTCAACAGGAGACAAAAAGCGTTCCTTCAAAAAACTTATTAGAAAAATCCAACAGAGGTAGACAGAGGGCAGGAAATCAGAAAAGGATGATGTAGTAGGATAAGATATGAGATGAGGTCACATAATTGACTGTGTCTTGATAGCTGGGAGATCAGAGAGAGTATAATGGTATATTTGAAGGCATTCTGTTTCAGAAGACCTTGTTAAGAAGAATTGTGCTGGAAAGCAGGAGCTACCAAGAGAACATCTCTGTTGGAGTCAATAGGCAGCAGACTGTAGGGGTGGGTGTGCTTGTGAGTTCTTGCAAGGAGGCTGGAGGAAGAGATGAGATTAAATTTTATCAGTGTTAGTGAAGAAGAGGAAGCACCATGGATGAAGGTGGTAAAGAAAGACCTCATCCTCCTTTCTTAGCCAAAGTGATTTAAATGTGGTTTAAAACTTCACAGTCTGAATTTTGGAATTATGGTAATTATTTAATCTAAATGCTCCTAGCTTTTGCAACCCTCTGTTTTGAGCTTAACATCTTTATTGGCTTAAAAGCTACTGCTATCAGGTATTAGCTGTGTCTTGTCTTAGTTTGTATTCAGAAAGCTTGTGGTTTGCTTATGAATGAGGGCATTAGGCTGTGCGTTAGGTGGGGTGAGTTCTGTACCTCAGTACCCTGCTTTGCTTTGCCCACGGAGCTTGTACCTTAGCCCTCCTCTTTCTTCACATGTGCCCATCTGATGTTCAGTTATGCTGGAAGTGAGCTCTTAATGAGAACGTTGACAGGAGTCACAAAAGCCATCCAGTCTGCAAAGCGTTTTCTGCTTGATACATCCCATTTGCCCATCCAAACATTCCTCTGCTCAAATAAGTGTGTTAGTGGCACAGACAAACAGCTCTGTGCTCTTCTGAACCCCATCCGCAGCCACTGGTATTGAACTGCTGAGGTACTGGCTAGGCCTGTTATTCTGCTTAGATATCTAAAAACATTGCTTGGACAAGACTCACTATGTGCTGAGGCAGCAAATGGACCCAGCTTTTTATGGGTTTGTTTTTTCTTTGTCTCACTAGAGTGTGGGATGACCTGAGCAAGTTTGGGAAGTTTCCCAGCTGATGAAACTTGCTTGAGCTTTGTGATGTTCTGAGATGGGCTGAACAAAGCTATTGCACGCTGGGCCATTGATATCTCTGTAGCAATGCTTACAGGTGGGTTTAGATTATCTAAAAAGTTAGTCCTTTAGCATAGGTTTCTGCAGGTAAAGACTCATTACTACTGCTGTGCAAGAGGCCAGCGTTGATGCAGGTCGAGCCCAGAATGGGCTCAGGAACTCTAAGCAGGGTAGAGGGAGACAATATGGATTTGCCTTGTGTCTGTCAAATCAAATTCCACATCTCTTTCCAGTGTGGAACTCTGCTCCTTTATGGGGAGCAGCAATGTAAAGTGTTCATGTGCTGTGTATGCTGTGGAAAGCTAAGGAATCAAGAGACAAATGAAAGGACTCAGACCAGAATTCGGGGGATAACATAATTAGCTGCTAGCCTTCATCCTCTCTCACTGGAGGCTTCTCTGCTGAAATTGCTGCAGGGCCTCAAATTAGAATCATAAAATCATAGAACCAGTCAGAATTGGAAGGGACCACAAGGATCATCTAGTTCCAACCCCCCTGCCATGCCCAGGGACACCCTACCCTAGATCCGGCTGGCCACAGCCTCATCCAGCCTGGCTGCAAACACCTCCAGGGATGTGGCCCCAACCACCTCCCTGGGCAACCCATTCCAGGCTCTCACCACTCTCATGCTGAACAACTTCCTCATATCCAGTCTGAATCTGCCCACCTCCAGCTTTGCTCCATTCCTTCTAGTCCTGTCATTCCCTGGTAGCCTAAGAAGTCCCTCCCCAGCTTTTTCATAGGCCTTCTTCAGATCCTGGAAGGCCACAAGAAGGTCACCGGAGATCCTCCTCTTCTCCAGACTGAATAGCCCCAACTCTTTCAGTCTCTCCTCACAGCAGAGGTGCTGCAGCCCTCTGAGCATCCTCGTGGTCCTTCTCTGGACATGCTCCAGCATGTCCACATCCCACTCGAAACCCCTGGTTTACAAATTAATTGTACATCCTATCTCTTCCTGGTCATTCTGTGCTGTTTCACCAGACTACTGGAAAAAGAAAACAACCTGAGGAAAGATTTATGGTGGATTATTTCCCATGCTCTAAAGTTGACATTCATAAAGCTTGCTTATGGCTTCCCCAGCAGCTGGGAACTGTGATACTGTGGGAATATATTTGAGTAAAAGAGTTAACAACATAGTAATGTAAGCTTGTAAGAGTGCCAGCACGTGCTGCTTGTGGAAAATAGAGCTTTGATTTTATGTATGTGTTTTTATATGTAAAATTAGCTTGCAGCAGTGTTTGAAGTCTTTTGTATTTACTATTCTCTCTTGAAACCCAAATTATTTGGTTAAATGGAAATTTGTGTCAAAATACCACTATTCAAGGTTGATAGAAGCTCTGCTGCTAAACCTCATAGAACTTGAATTCATGCAATTTAGTTACCCAAGCAGAGGTTTGTAGTTCAGAGAGGTGAAGTTAAACAGGTGAACTTTCCAATACCAGTTAACAACCTTTAAAAAAAAGCTTTCCTGATGTTTTTTCTCAAACAGCTGCTGTCAACACCTAGGTGTAAATTTCTGCATTCAGGAAGTAACAAGCACAAATAACAGACTGGGCAGTGAGTGGCTGGAGAGTAGCCCTGTGGAGAGGGACTTGAGGATGCTGGTGGACAAGAAACTCAACATGAGGCAGCAGTGTGCATTTGCAGCCCAGAAAGCCAACCAGAGCCTGGGCTGCATCAGGAGAAGTGTGGCCAGCAGGGCCAGGGAGGTGATTCTCCCCCTCTACTCCACCCTGGTGAGACTCCACCTGGAGTACTGCATCCAGTGCTGGAGCCCCTATTACAAGAGAGAAGTGGACATGCTGGAGTGCATCCAGGGAAGGGCCACGAGGATGCTCAGAGGGCTGCAGCGCCTCTGCTATGAGGACAGACTGAAAGAGTTGGGGCTGTTCAGTTTGGAGAAGAGGAGGCTCCCAGATGACTTTATTGTAGCCTTCCAGGATCTGAAGAGGGCCTACAGAAAAGCTGGGGAGGGACCTTTGGGGCTCTCAGGGAGTGACAGGACTAAGGGGAATGGAGCAAATCTGAAGGTGGGGAGATTCAGATTGGATGTGAGGAGGAAGTTGTTCAGCATGAGAGTGGTGAGAGCCTGGAACAGGTTGTCCAGGGAGGTGGCTGGGGCCACATCCCTAGAGGGTGTTTGCAGCCAGGCTGGATGAGGCTGTGGTCAGGCTGATCTAGGGTAGGGTGTCCCTGGGCATGGCAGGGGGGTTGGAACTAGATGATCTTTGTGGTCCCTTCCAACCTTGACTGATTCTATGATTCTAAGTATATGTTGGGAAGGTGATAAAATGAGAGAATTAATTCTGTTTGTCCCCTTGGAGATGTGGCTCAAGCCACATCACATCCAGTATAGCATACTTAGAGGGATTAACAGCTTTCACCTTTCTTTTGACATGTTCTGGAGGACTCTTACGTTGGGTCTGTGTGAGAGATCTGTTTGCTTCTCCTGTTTTCCCACTTGATGGCTGTGATTCTGCAACAGTATGGACTTACACTGGGCGTCACATGCTGTCTTTCCAGCTACTGTGGCCATAGTTAAGGAGGTTTTGTTTTTTCCTGTTGATGCTTTCCTGCAGCACTTCAGACTGCTGGTAAAAAACAATGTAATAAATTTTGTCCTATCTCTGAAAGGATCTCTAGTGGTTATGCAGCCACTTTCTAAATGTCAAAAGTCTCAGGGCCCACAGGATTCTAGGAAGGCTGCAGTGTAGTGTGATAAACCAACCTCTGAGGTTCTAGACCTTGCCTGTAAAACAAGCTTTGGCTTTGCAGGTGCCAGAGTCACAGTGGATCCAAAGCAGAGACCTGCAGAGCAAAATCTTTAGGCCGGGCTCTTCAGTTGGTCTGTTCCTGGCTGTTTGATCACCTGTATGATGTTGACGTGGCCTCTCTTGCAATTTCTTAGGCAACAGAAAAAAAACTGTTTTTCCCCTCCTTAGGATACAGAGCTCAGATGAAATCAAAAGAACGATAAAGTTTGGAGGAGAAACAGAAGCTGCAATTGCTTTCCTGGTCTGCAGTTTGCCAGGGCATTAAAGATGTCCGTGGACATGAACAGCCAGGGCTCTGACAGCAATGAAGAGGATTATGACCCTAATTGCGAGGAGGAGGAAGAGGATGAGGATCCTGGGGATATTGAGGATTATTATGATGGGGTAGCTAACGACGTGGAGCAGCAGGGAGCAGATGCCTTTGATCCAGAGGAGTATCAGTTCACCTGCCTGACTTACAAGGAGTCGGAGAGCACTCTGAATGAACACATGGCCAGCTTGGCTGCCACGTTAAAGGTGAGGAAAGGTTTCTGCACTGACACAGCTGCAAAGTAAGTCTGCCATTGAAAAGGCCAATGTTGAGCATACACTTTGAAACAAAAGCTGTGGCAATATTGCTGATGGAGGGGGGGAGGTTGGAGGAATATTACTGAAGGTCCCTGGTTCAGAACTGACTTAAGGGTTTACAATTGTTTTGTACTGATTCTGGGGCCTGAAAAATACCTTCCTAACTGAATGTTGACTCTTGCAGTTGGGTTTTTTTGATAAAACTGACCGTCATGATTGTAATTCCTTAGCTGTAACTCTTTGCATTAAACAATGAGGATATATGGAAAATAAATCAAATTATAAATGGTGCAGATTAAAGCATCTGCATTCAAGAGGATAACTGACAGATAGGAAGGCATGCTAAAGCTCTGTAATTCTAACAGAACCACCTTTCTTTGTTGGTTCTGAGAGAATAATCATAGACTTTCAAAGATAAATCAGCTGTCATGCCAGGTATTAACCCTACTGTTGCAGTGACAGCAATTAAAGTACAATGAACTTGGCAGCTCTTGTGGTGACTAATTCATCACAGAAGAGTCACAGTCTGAGTCAGCTCCATGGTGTTAATGCTCAATAAGACTTCTGTGAAGTTTTCCTTCTATTTGTGCATCCCATTACTTTAGTGCAGACTAGTGAGAAGAGGAAGTTTCCTCTCTACTTTGTCACTGTGCTTCAGCTATGGAGCAGGTCAAAGGAAAGCAGAATAATTTTTGAAGCTCTAGATGTTGACACCGTGTTGAAATTACCAATGCATCTACTTTGGAGTTGGTCTTCTAGTGCTTACTGTTCTCTGGAATGACCTTTGAAAGCAGGACAGGTAACCTCAAGATATAAAACACTCATTTAATACATTTTGATTCCCATTCATTTTGTCTGAATCAAACCTAATTAAAAAAAAAAAAAAAAAAAAAAGGGATCTCTAAATCCTTACTTTCACATCAGCATCCTATAGGAACAATATAATCATAAAGCCTGAGGACTGTGAAACCTACAAACAATAGGCACTGAAGTGCAGACGTGGTTTTTACTGCATCTCTGCTGATTTTGTTGCCTGTTGTGCTTGTTTCCAGCATTCACCACCTCAGAAAATCTTGACCCTTTCTTGACTGCCACTCATACCTGTGATTTCTTCAAAATGTGCGTTTTGAGCTCCGAATGCTTGCAGTTCCCTGCAGGTTGTCAGAAGAGGGAGGGAAAAGGAAAGAACAAATGAGAGTAGTTGGCGAACACTTTTGATCCAGCTAGCAGTCGCTCTTGATTCTTAGCAGTTAAGTAAAGGTTTGGAACAGCTTTTCTGCTCCTCACTGTTTTGCCTTCAACTGGAGCACCCTTCAGAAAGGTGACCCCTGCTGTATTGTTCTCTTGAATCAAATTAACAAAAGCATTACTTTGTTTAGCCTGTCAGACAGGCTTCCAAAGTTCCAATAAAATTTCCAAGAGTTCCAGAGGTCTCGTTGAGCAAATATTATAGTTGACCAGATAATAACCATTCTGCTAGCTTGAATCCCACCCCAAATATGACCCAGATATGTTCCTTTGATATCAAGACTGTGCCTGCACATCTGCTAGAAAATGAAGTGGCATGCATTTTTGTGCATGAGGAGGTAGAAATGCATCTGAGTAGAAAAATAAATTTGAGTCTTGTAAGCCACACACTAAGTCTTTGCCTCTTCAAGTGCCACGTTAACTCTCTGTTCACCAGCAATAGTGATGCAAGAGAATTGTGCTTTTCTTGGAAATCTGTTGGGTATCTGCAGCTTGTGCTTTTTGTTTCCTGGCATCCTTTCTTAACAATCATTGAGCAACCCTGTTTTCTTCCTTCCCCTCTCTTCCAGCAAGGAAACTTGTCGTTTTGTTAGTTTCTGAGGCAAACTGTAGGGGAAAGAATTTGTCTTGAATTAGCAAGCATAGAGAAAGAGGAAATTGGATAGAGCCTGTTGGACTACTTGTTATCATTATTTTCCATTAACTGAATGGATATGAATAAACAGGAGCAGACTTTTGTAAGAACAGTATTAATGTCTTCCCTCTGATTTACCTGAGCACTGAAACCTTTTTATTTCCTTCAGAGACTACTTTTTACAATGTCTTTGGGTTTTTTTGGATAGTGTTGGCTGTTCTGTTGAAGCATGCTAGTTCATTTTGTTGATTTCATCTCCTTTACCTTGTGACAGGTAGTGAATATGTAGTGCTTTTCAGCAGTGGCTGATATTTAAGACAGCTTAGTTGCCTCTGACAGGGAAGGATGAAGGTAAGTTAAAGACTGCCTTCAGAAGGTACAGTGTTGGAGGCAATGCCTGACATGGTATCTGAGCAATTTGCTGTCACAAGAAGTGAGTGGACTAATACAATCTCCTGAAGCACAGAAAAGAATCATGCAATAAACGGGTTCAGAGCCATCTTTTACTGTTCTGCTACTGTGTGTTGCCATTAGGCACTTTGCTTTCTGAAGGTCAAACTGGAGGGGTGCATTGAGTGTGTTTTTTTTCTCTGTGACGTGTTGTATCCACACCCCTAAAACCAGAAACACTGACTAAAATTAGGACAGACTATATCTGTTGGAACACACCAGAAGAAAATCCCAAACTGTGATTCTCCGACCTCAAGGCCTGTGAACTGAAGCAGATCATTTCTAATGCCTTAGAAAGGTCGCTCGACCGACAGTTAATGAACGGGAAGCAAAATGGCCTTTATTGCCTGCAGGATTTGCAACACTTCATTTTTTTTCAAAGGAGGTAGGACTATATCAATCCAATGTCTTTCAAAAATAATAAGTTAAAACTGTAGAGTAATAAGCTGGTTTTTGAGAGAGATACCTCTGTCAGTCCTCATTGAGTGAATGAGTGTGGATCTGGAGAGGTAGCATCACTATGTGCACACAGACTGGGTGATACTCAACAGTTGCATAAACAAAGTTGACCCTGTCACTGGCAAGCAATTAAGTGTGTGATGATGTCATATTGTTTGTGTTTGTGAATGACACTTCTTGCCTCTGCCAAGGGTTTCTATACAAGTCTGGACTATCTGTGATGTTCCAAAGAACTGACAGTAGTTTGTCTCAGAGATTAGATGGATCTTCCTGGGGTTTACATTCTTTGTTGATTTTTTTTTTTTTTCAAACTGATGATGTAAAATACCAGATAAAAGAATTGAAAGAACAGTTTATGAAAAAAAAATGTTGCCCTGACTTTTAAGTCTTTTTAGAAGCTGATTGTCAGTCATGAGGAAGCTATTTCTGCACTTGAGAAGTAAGGAGGAAAGATACTCGTGGTGTTTTACAGTGAGTTGATGCTGATGTAGTTTTTCCACTAAAATCAAAGGAGTTGTAAAACTGAAGAACTCGTAATTTTCAGCTCACTAATGTGAGTAATCTGCTAATATTTGCCAGACAGCAAAAAGCTTACTTCCCTTGCTCCTTGGAAAAACAGCTTGTGATGTGATTGTCAGTTTGGGAGGTGATTCTCCCCCTTTACTCTGCTCTTGTCAGACCCCACCTGGAGTACTGTGTGCAGTTCTGGAGCCCCCAGCACAGGAAGGACATGGAACTGTTGGAGAGAGTCTGGAGGAGGGCCACAAAGATGATCAGAGGGCTGGAGCAGCTCTGCTCTGAGGACAGGCTGAGAGAGTTGAGGCTTTACAGCATGGAGAAAAGAAGGCTTCCAGGAGACCTTGTAGTAGCCTTCCAGTTTCTGAAGAGGGCTCCAGGAAGGCTGGGGAGGGACTGTTGACAAGGTCTTGTAATGACAGGATGAGAAGGAATGGGTTTAAATAGGCAGAGAGGAGGTTTAGACTGGATGTTAGGAGGAAGTTCTTCACAGTGAGGGTGGTGAGGCACTGGCACAGGTTGCCCAGGGAGGTTGTGGCTGCTCCCTCCCTGGAGGTGTTCAAGGCCAGGCTGGATGAGGTCTTGAGCAACCTGTTCTAGTGGGAGGTGTCCCTGCCTATGGCACAGGGGGGTTGGAACTGGATGATCTTCGAGGTCTCTTCCAACCTAAACCATTTTATGATTCTATCTGAGGGGGTTTTTTAGCCCTGTCCTTTAAAGAATGAAATTTGGTAGATGAAAAACAACCAAACAAACTGATTTCACGATGTAGTTCTGAATCTCTTAATCCACGTTATCACTGCTGACCTTTCAGAGGCAAACCAGTTTTTGCTGTATTCTTGCACACCTCGTTGATGTCCTGTCTTTTAATGCGACCAGATCAGTGTTTGCTCCTAAAAGCAGGGCCCTGTGAAACTGCTGGGCACACTCAAATTGCGCTGACACAGAGCAGTCAGTCAGTAGAGCTGCTGGGTGAGCGCTGGCAGCAGTCCTCTGCAAATACCATCTTTAGCAGGGTCATGTGCGTGGAGATTGGCAGCCTGTGCCAGCAGCTCGACCCGGAGGTGCTGGAGCTCACAGGCTGCCTGTGCAACGCCAGGGCAAAACGTCTGCCAAGAGCCAGATGTGGGGACAGCAGCGCCTGCTGCTCTGCAAACCCCAACCCAGCCTGTGGTGTGCAGGTGCCCAGCCCTGCAGTGTTGTGTAGTCCTCCTTTCTCTTGTCCTCATGACTTAAGGAAACAAACTAGCAGATGTAAAAGATGAGCTGTGTCACAGAATCACAGAACCACTGAGGCTGGAAAAGACCTCTGAGATCATGTAGGAGTCATCCAGTATCTGAAGGGAGCCTACAGGAAGGCTGAGGAGGGACTGTTTACAAGTTCTTGTAAGGACAAGGTGAGGGGTAATGGATTTAAACTGGCAGAGGGGAGATTTAAACTAGATGTTAGGAGGAAGTTCTTTCCAGTGAGGGTGGTGAAACACAGGAATAGATTGCCCAGGGAGGTTATGGCTGCTCCCTCCCTGGAGGTGTTCAAAGCTAGGTTGGATGAGGCCTTGAGCAACCTGTTCTAGTGGGAGGTGTCCCTGCCTATGGCAGGGGATTGGAAGTGGATGATCTTTGAGGTCACATCCAACCTAAACCATTCTATGGTTCTATGATCATCAAGTCCAGCCTATAACCTAACACCATGACATCAGCTAAACCATGCCACCAAGTGCCACATCCAATCCTTTCTTAAAGACCTCCAGGGGTGGTGACTCCAGCATCTCCCTGGGCAGTCCATCCCAGTGCCTAATCATCCTTTCCGTGAGGAAGTGCTTCCTAATATCCAACCTAAACCTTCCCTGGCGCAGCTTCAGACCATGCCCACTTGTCCTGTCACTGGTTGCCTGACCCCCATGTGACTACAGCTTTCTTTTAGGTAGTCATAGAGAGTGTCCCAAGTACCTGAGAAGTATTAAAAGCCCCTTGGAATACATAAATGCACGTACATGAGAAGAGCATTTGAAAATGTAATGTCCAATGCCCACAAGAACAGACACTGGTCAATACTAGGAAGCAGTACATGTTTAAATACAACTTCCTAGAAATGGTAGCCCCTGATGGGCAAGTTTGACTTCTCCACAGAACTCCTGTGGTGCTGTTTGGCAGTGATAGCAAACCACCTCAGAGTCCCTGTAAACCCTAGATTAGGTAGGATGTGCGGGTTTATGTCTTTACCACCTTCTGTGCTTTAACACCAAGCTGACATGGTGTGTGTGAGACATCCACTCTGATGTAACCCTTAGGAGCACACACCTTTGAGATTTATCTTTGTCCTTTACCTGCTTTTCATTCCCAAATCATAGAATGGTTTAGGTTGGAAGAGATCTCAAAGCTCATCCAGTTCCAACCCCCCTGTGCCATAGGCAGGGACACCTCCCACTAGGACGCTCAAGACCTCATCCAGTCTGGCCTTGAACACCTCCAGGGAGGGAGCAGCCACAACCTCCCTGGGCAACCTGTTCCAGTGTCTCGCCACTCTCACCGTGAAGAACTTTCCTGGAAACATCCTGGAAGTTCTAGGCAAAAATTGTGTCTTTGCCTAATAGTCAGGATGCCAGCATGAAGTTGTCCATGGCTGTCTTCAGTCTATGTTTTTATTTTGGCTCCTAAAGGCATAGCAGGTTTTTTGTAGACTTCTGGTCTGCAAGATAAGGAGAGCTGGCTGGAGAGCCTGGGCCTTGCAACAACTGGGTGAAGTCATTTGAGGAGAGCAATCAGTTTTGTTATTTACTTCCCAGGACTGGCAAAATTCTCCTCGTGATTGGAAAAAGGAGCTACAAATGCGAAGGTTGATTATAGCCCACACATCTCTCTGTGATTCACACCTTAAGGGTGTCTTACAGCCAGCACCACTGCAGTGAGCAGAAAGATCTGCTCACAGCTGTTGACGAGTATGATCTTGGTGGGTGGTAGAGGCAAGACACAAGTCATTAAAAGGGCCAGAACAGTCCTTCAGCGTTTCATGTTGTAAGCTTACAGCTGGACAGCAGGATCACAGGAGCAGAGTGAAGAAGCTGAAGCCCAGTGCCACATCTGTCTGCTGCGCCTGTTGAGGATGGTGCAGCAGGCAGGAGCCACGTTGCGTACCATGAACAGCTGTTTCACAAAGCTTATCTTCATCCTCTTCATCCTTTTATAACAGAAAAATGCCCTTAGAAACTGGGACTGTCAAGTAAAGGGCTGCATTATTTGGGAGGAAACAGGGGTTAGTGGCTGCAGACTTAACTGCACCCTGCATGTGTGCACTGCTGTGGCTGTGTGTACATGTCAGTGTTTTCCAGTTCCAGTTGGGTGCTCTATCACAGAATGGTTTAGGTTGGAAGGGACCTCAAAGATCATCCAGTTCCAACACCACCTGTGCCATAGGCAGGGACATCTCCCACTAGAACAGGTCGCTCAAGGCCTCATCCAACCTGGCCTTGAACACCTCCAGGGAGGGAGCAGCCACAACCTCCCTGGGCAACCTGTGCCAGTGTCTCACCACCCTCACTGGAAAGAGCTTCCTCCTAACATCCCATTTAAATCTCCCCTCTGCCAGTTTAAACTCATTACCCCTGGTCCTGTCATAACACGACCTTGTGAATAGTCCCTCCCCAGCCCTCCAGTAGGTCCCTTTCAGATACTGGAAGGCTGCTACAAGGTCTCCTGGAAGCCTTCTCTTCTGCAGAGCCTCAACTCTCTCAGCCTGTCCTCATAGCAGAGCTGCTCCAGCCCTCTGAGCATCTTTGTGGCCCTATCTCTTGAGCTACTGGTCCTGATTGTGTGGATTCAGGTTATTACCTACCTACCACCTTCTCCCTGAGTGTCCTCTGCACCCTTCTTCCTGGCAGCCAGAAGGAATTGTCTGCTTCTGGCTTTTGTTGGTAAAGCAGTTAAGCAGGATCCGAGCCAAGTGCAGCAGTGGGTTCTGTCGTTGGGAGGTGACACCAAGTTAGGTGGCAGTGTTGGTAAGGGTGGAGAGGCCCTTCAGAAGGACTTGGATAGGCTAGACCAATGGGCCAACATTAATGGGAAGAGTTTCAACAATGCCAGATGCCAGGTCCTGCACTTCTGTCACAACAACCCTAAGCAACACTACAGGCTTGGGGCAGTGTGGGTGGAGAGCTGCTGGTAGAAAGGGATCTGGAGTTTGTAATAGAGAGGAGCTGAATATGAGCCAGCAGTGTGCCCAGGTGGCCAAGAAGGCCAATGGCCACACTTCAAGTGTTGTGTTCAGTTTTGGGCACCACAATACAAGCAGGTTCAGAGGAGGGCAGCAAAGCTGGGGAAGGGTCTGGAGAGTAAATCTTACGGGGTGCAACAGACGGAGCTGGGGATGATTAGTTTGAGGAAGAGGAGGCTGGGGAGAGACCTCATTGCTGTCTACAACTACCTAAAGGGACACTGTGGAAAGGCTGCTGCTGGGCACTTCTCACGGGTAGTTGGAGACAGAACAAGGGGGAATGGCCTCAAGCTGAGGCTGGGGAGGTTTAGTTTGGACATTAGGAAAATGTTTTTCATGGAGAGAGTGGTCAGAAACTGGAGTGAGCTGCCCAGGGAGGTGGTGGAGTCACCAACCCTGGATGTGTTTAAGAGTTGTTTAGATGTGATGCTTAGGGTGAATCTTGTAGAGTAGGATTATAGGTTGGACTCAGTGACCCTGAGGGGCTTCTCCAACCTGGATGATTCTGTGATTCTGTGAGTTTTGGCAGCACACGGAACACAGTGCAGCATCCACTGGGCACTGATGCTCTCAGACATTGTGTTGTGTTAGGAAGAATAGCTGCAGTGAGTACAGCTGGTGAGTCTCGTGTCAATCTTCTAGCTGTGTGCCATCTTTCAGCTTTATCGCTGCATTTCTTTCGCTCTAAATCTTTCAGAGAAGGAGCCTTGTAGCTATTTTGTAATAATGCCTTCTGGCATACCATCTTGCTTAAGTATTTTTCTTTTTTTTTCTTTTGCTTTTTTAATAATTTCATTCCGAATCTCCTCAGGAAGAATAGCCTAACAGCTTGAGAAATACGTGTTGAGATTTCCTAGCTGAATCCTGCTGATCCTGTTTGTTGGCAGCTGCAGCTGAAATTGTTGCTGCTGTCCTGTGTGGGAGAGCAGGTGGATTAAAGCAATGTGTAAGTGCAGAAAAGTAGTTAGAATAGAATAGAATAGAATAGAATAGAATAGAATAGAATAGAATAGAATAGAATAGAATAGAATAGAATAGAATAGAATAGAATAGAATAGAATAGAATAGAATAGAATAGAATAGAATAGAATAGAATAGAATAGAATAGGCCAGGCCATGCCATGTTGGAAGAGACCTCCAAGATCATCCAGTCCAACCTATTACCCAGCCCTAGCCAATCAACTAGACCATGGCACTAAGTACTTCCTCCAGTTCTTATTGAACACCTCCAGGGATGGTGACTCCACCACCTCCCTGGGCAGCCCATTCCAATGCCAATCACTCTGTCTGGGAAAAACTTCTTCCTAATATACAGCCTATACCTACCTCCCCCAGCACAACTTGAGACTGTGTCCCCTCGTTCTGCTGCTGGTTGCCTGGGAGAAGAGCCCAACTCCACCTGGCTGCAACCTCCCTTTAGGTAGTTGTAGACAGCAATGAGGCCACCCCTAAGCCTCCCCTTCTCCAGGCTAGACAACCCCAGCTCCCAAGATCCCCTTTCTGCAGTGTGAAGCAGTGATGGCTTCACCAACTGTGTGTATAACACCAGCAGTATTTGTCATACCCACACTGCACTCTGCCTCCTAAATATGCTTCTGAACTTGCAGACTCACACCAAGTCTCTGCATGCTGGAGGATGAATGATAGGGTAGAGATTAAAGCCCTGTGATGAAGCAGAGCTCCTGTAGTGCTGTTTGTCAAGACCTTTCCATGAAATCAAGACTGCAGCTACAGACTCAGAATTGCATTTCCCCTGCCCTGTGCAGCCTGCAGTCTGTGGTCAGGAAAGGGGTTGAACTGTCAGATTGTAAGCAAAGCTGGGAGGGAGACCTAAAAATGTAGGGCTCACCTTTTATAAGTTCAGTATAACTCAAAAAAAAAAAAAAAAGGAGGAAAAAAAAAACCCAAACAACAAATAGGGTGTCCGATTTTGCTGCAACTTTTGTTTGTTGTTTTTGGTTTTTTGTTTTTTTTTTCCTGACAAGTGGAAATAATTTGAGTTCAGTTTTGAAAACAGCCTTCCCGTACTCAGAAGCCTGTAACAGATATGGAGGTGTCTGCTACAAGACTTGGAGCACTTGGGGTGCTTGTGGCAGGTGGTGTTAATCGTGGCTCAAGCCTCTGCAACCTCAGGAGTATTTTTTTACCAGGGCTGCTTAATGGAAGTCTGCTTTAAAGAGAGGCACAACAAAGCAAAGGAGAAAATGTGATCCAAAGAAAAATAAAAAAAGCTTTTTGGTTGCCTTTATATTTCTACTTAATTCCTAATATTTCTTGAGAAATCCTCCAGAAAAAACAGGGCAGTCAGGTGTTTTTTTCTTTTTTTTGCAGTGGGATTTAGATCTACTTTCCACAAAAGAAATGAGTGTAAACCAGTATTTATTTTCAATTCGTGGATCACTTTATTTACCTCAGTATCCTGAAGTAAAATATGTTTGAAGGTGGGTTTTTTTCCTTCAGCAAAATTATTTGATACAAATCACAGAACCTTAGAGGTTGGAAGGGACCTCCAGAGATCATAGAGTCCAGCCCCCCCAACCAAGCAGGATCACCCAGGGTAGTTCTTACAGGAACATGTCCAGGCAGGTTTTGAAAGTCTCCAGAGAAGGAGACTTCACAACCTCTCTGGGCAGCCTGTTCCAGGGCTCTGTCACCTTCACTGGAAAGAAATTTCTCCTCATGTTGAGGTGAAACCTTCTCTGTTCCAGTTTGTAGCTGTTGCTCCTTGGCTTATTGCTGCTGACCACTGAAAAGAGATTGGCCCCAGCCACTTGACACCCACCCCTCAAATTATAGTTTCTTTCTGAGGTGTTCCTCTTCTCTGCCACTAACTCAATTCAGTCTCTGTTTTGCCCATAGTTGCTTGTTAACAGTAGCAATTTTTACTGTATTAAAAAAAAATTAAGTGTGATTTCAGAAATTTTGATGAAACACACAAATTAATTCCTTTCCAAGTTCATCCTTTCCTTGTAGAACTAAGTAAAACTGTTCGTGGATTAAAAGAAAGGCTTCTCAAGATTAATCCTATTTGCTTAGCTCTTATTTGTACAAAACCCTTTGGTTAGGGGGAAAGACAAGAAATGGAAGCTGCATTTCTTTATGCCAGGTCGGTGTTGATCTCGGCCAGACATTGCAGTGCAACCCTGATCTAACAGGAATTGTCAGCTTGCTGCAAAGCCAGGGGATGTTGGCTGCAGCCGAATCATAGACTCAGTCAGGTTGGAAGGGACCACAAGGATCATCTAATTCCACCCCCCCTGCCATGCCCAGGGACACCCTACCCCAGATCAGGCTGCCCACAGCCTCTGCCAGCCTGGCTGCAAACACCTCCAGGGATGTGGCCCCAACCATCTCCCTGGGCAACCTCTTCCAAGGCCTCACCACTCTCATGGTGAACAACTTCCTCCTCATATCCAATCTGAATCTCCCCACCTCCAGCTTTGCTCCATTTCCCCTAGTCCTGTCACTCCCTGATAGCCTAAAAAGTCCCTCCCCAGCTTTCTTGTAGGCTCCCTTCAGACACTGCAAGGCCACAAGAAGGTCACCTGGGAGCCTCCTCTTCTCCAAACTGAACAGCCCCAACTCCTTCAGTCTGTCCTCATAGCAGAGGTGCTGCAGCCCTCTGAGCATCCTCGTGGCCCTTCCCTGGACACACTCCAGCATGTCCACATCCCTCTTGTAATAGGGGCTCCAGAACTGGATGTAGTACTCCAGGTGGGGTCTCAGCAGGGCAGAGTAGAGGGGGAGAATCACCTCCCTCTCCCTGCTGGCCACACTTCTGATGCAGCCCAGGCTCTGGTTGGCTTTCTGGGCTGCAAATGCACACTGCTGCCTCATGTTGAGCTTCTCATCCACCAGCACCTCCAAGTCCCTCGTCATAACATCTCCAACTCATTCTCAGTGGAATCTCTTTGAGAATCATGTGATGATTCTTGTTTTAAGATTCCTGATACCATATCTCTGCAGAAGCGAGGCTTGGAACTTACCTCCAGAAAAATAGGCCATCCCTTGGAGAAAAGTGAAGCAAACTCATAAGATAGGCATATGCAACATAAATATGCATGAGCAATTTCTGTAGAATGTGAGCTCTACAAAAGACGGTGGTTTCTTGGCTTTTAGGAAACATTTCTGTCTGAATTAGCAACTGTCAAAAGTGGCATGGTTGAAAAGGTTTTCCGCTGCAGAGAGATGAAGCTTCAGCTCTTCAAACAGCTTATCTAGGGAAGCGACTTGAGACATAGTTGGTTTAGAGCACCTGCAGAGCTTCTTTGCAAATTCTTTTGATATTATTCTGTCCTAAAGGGTGCCAGACTGTCTCTTGCACTTCAGAAGTGTGAGAGTATCTTGGAGTGTAAAGAACCCAGGAGATAAATGGAGACAGGGGGAAAAAAAAAATTAAGTATTGTGCTTTCCTCTAGAAAACAAATTTAGCCATGTGTTTAACGTGGTGGCTTTGCTTCTGTGGGCTTCTTTCACAATCTAATTTTGTCCAGCATTATGTACATTTTACAACTCCTGAAAAGTCTTACACAGAGCAGCTTCCCCTTGACACCCTTCCTCTGTGTGTTGACACTGTGCAGGAATGAAATAGTGGTTGGTGCCCATTTCTGGCAGTCAGCAGCCTTGTAGCACTGTGTGTTGGTTTGAGCTAATTGGAGAATTTGAGTGAGAAATTAGACTGTTGGCTGAGAGAGGTAAAAACAGTGTGTTACTTCACCAGAGTTTTACTGAGAAAGAAAAAAAAAAAAGTTGTTTTTAAGAACTGTTCTCAAAACAACTAAATATCAGATGGTTTCTGACCGTTCTGGGCTGCGGCTGCTCCTCTTGCATGGTCTCCTTTCCCTTTGCCTTGGTAGCTAATTCTCAGTAAAACTACTAACTTCTTTCTGCTACTGATCCCCCTGGCTGATCTACTTCAGCTTATCTGCAGCATCAACAGGTGGTAAGATAAGACTGGGGAAGGGGGGAAAGGTGGTAAGGGGTTGTTGGTTACCCCTCTCTTGGGGATTTTGGTCTCTGGGAGGGCTGTGGTGTCTGTATTACCTTTTCACTGTATATATCTGTAAATATCTGTTATACCTTGTAAATATCTGCTTGTATATTGTGCATTGCTGTAAATATAAAGCTTCATTTGTTAACTTCCAGTGTTTTGAGTCCTAGCCGGGTTTACAAAAAGATGGGGGGGCAGGGAACTGCTAAACCACTACACACTGGGAAGTCAGAGTTAAGCTGATGGAGGTTCAGAAGAGGCTTCTGAGGTGACCAAATTCCTGTTTTAAGGTGAAGCTGGGAATTGTAAATTGGATGAGAATTTTCTCTCTTCAGCTTTGCCACCCTGTTGTGAAGAAAGAAGCCTGGTCTTGAGTGAGAAATCTAGGTTTGAATTTGGACTGAGCTGATCTTTGATCTTAAAGTTTTAGGATGATGGTGAGAAAACGCAGAAATGCGAATGAGGGGAAGGAAGAAAAATTTTTGCATGACTATTGCTTTCAGCTTTCATCTTCTAAACATTAATACATTTATTCACAGCTAGAAGAGTTCTGGAGAAGTCAAGTTATGCAGAAACATTGGCATAATTCATCACTTTAAGACAAAAGCTAAAATGGAAGTGCAACACACAGAGTATGCATTCCCTTCTGTAGAAGTGCTTTAATGAATTGATCTTCTACCAGCAAGACCCCAAGTGGACTATCTCCCCATCTTTTGTGGGGTGTTAGCATTCTGAAATATGAGAATAGGAAAGTTTCAACAGAGCTGACAGTTTTCCAAGGCATCTCTTCTCTGAGACAAAGCATTATCATTCCTGGATGATGTTTACCATAAGGATCAGAGAGCACTGGAACAGGCTCCCCAGAGAGCTTGTGGAGTCTCCTTCTCTGGAGACTTTCAAGATGTGTCTGGATGTGTTCCAGTGTGACCTGAGCTGTGATCCTGTGATACTGTGAGATGCCTGATAGTGTAGCTCTTTCTGATGTGTTTTATCAACTTGAGATCTTTCACTGTGAAACTTTTAACTGTCCAGGAAATGCTTCCCGGGACACTGTGCCTGAACAGCTACCAAGGCTGATTTCCTAAAGCCGTGAGGCAGCATTGGGTACCTACAGAGAGGATGTCAGTGTCTTCTAACTATAGTTCAGCCAGCAGTATCTGCTTCTCTATATTACTTCTCCAGCCCTGCAAGGTAATGAATTGGGTACATATGGATGAAACTTCAGACTGCAGTGGTATTTTTCTGTGCTCAGCAGCGTTTGCCTTGTGCTTGCAAAGAAATCCTTCAGTTGTTCTGGGCCAGGCTGTCTTGGTGCAATCATTCACTCAGGGTGAACCTGCAGTCACTGAAGAGCCTGGGGAGTGCTGCTAGTCAGTAGAAGCAGGTTTCGGTAAGCTCTTGTTTTTCTTCTCATGCTTGTTTTCTTGAACCTCTCCAGTAGCCTTGGTCCCTGATGGCATTCACATTTGCCTTCTGACTCTTGCTGGTGGTGAGCAGAAAGTACATTGTAGTGTGGTAAGACTCCGCTCGACAGACATCATCTCAGCCTTGTCAGTTATCTGCTCCTCTCCCATCCCTCTTTCTTAGAGTTTGGATACTACCTGTCTTTAAATGTAAGCACTGCTACTTCCATGCCACAGTCTGCTAACTGTAGGTGCATTGCTGCTGCTGACTCTGGGATTTCCTTTTTTGCAAGATCATATGCACTCTGTTCAGGCAGTATCACAAACATTTCTGCTTCAGGGCTTCTCTGAAAGTGGGCTCGTGTTATGAACCTGCCCTTATGAATTGGAAACGTTTTATTTTTGGGTGCTTTCATGAAGAAAGTAATAAAATTAGCCCTACAGCTGATGGAATTAGTGCTTTCATTTGGAGCTAAATAGGAATGGTCACAAAAGCTTTGTTATTTTCTGAATCTGTTCATCTGTCATTTTTCTGGAGTGCTAGTTCTGTGTTTTGCCTGACAATTAAATTTGACTCAAATGCATTTGAGTCTGTTAGATTTACAGTTACTCTGTTAGGTGAGTTAGATTTCAGGAAATGTGTGTGCTGGTATTTGTATTTCTCTTTTTATACATCTTCATTCTTGAATGTGGTTGGTTCCTTTTCTGGGAACAAGTAACTTCACAGAGTTCATGGATGCTGCAATGGATGCTACACCTCAGGCTCTGAAAATCCAGCTGGAAAATACTCATTTTCATATGTTACAGATGAACTTCCCATGTAAATCTGGTGGTTTGGGTTGGGGTTTTTTTGTCAGGTTTGTAGTTCTTTCTTACTGCTACTGAGGAATAATTTCCTTACTGTTTGAGAATGATTCATTAGCATCTGGTTTGCATTTTCAGGAAGCCAGTCTTGTAGAGACCACATTCCTGACTCTTGCTTGGTTTGAAAACCTGAAATGCAGATATCTTCCTTCTACAAGCACAGAATCACAGAATTTCTTAGATTGGAAAAGACCTTTGAGATCATCGAGTCCAATCAGTAGTTTCACACTGACAGGTCCTTGACTAAACCAAATCCCTCAGCACAACCTCTAATCACTATGAATGGCTATGGGTAGAGAGGACCACCAGGATCATCCAGTCCAACTTTCATCCCAGCATCCTTAATCACTAGACCGTAGCCTCAAGTGCCACATCCCCTCTTTTTTTAAACACTTCCAGGGATGGTGACTCCACCACCTCCCTGGGCAGCCCATTCCAGTGCCTGACCACCCTCTCAGTAAAGAACTTCCTCTCAACATCCAATCTAAACCTCCCCTAACGCAACTTGAGGCCATTTCTTCTTCTCCTATCATTAGTAATTTGGGAGAAGAGACCAGCACCAGCCTCACTACAACCTCCTTTTAGGTAGTTGTAGAAGGCAATAAGGTCCCCTCTCAGCCTCCTCTTCTCCAGACTAAACAACCCCAGCTCCCTCAGCTGCTCCTCATAGGTTATGTTTTCCAGACCTCTCACCAGCCTCCTCGCTCTTCTCTGCACCCACTCCAGCACCTCAATGTCCCTCCTAAACTGTGGTGACCAAAACTGG
The DNA here is from genome assembly GCA_013396835.1 of Psilopogon haemacephalus. Classification (NCBI taxonomy): domain Eukaryota; kingdom Metazoa; phylum Chordata; class Aves; order Piciformes; family Megalaimidae; genus Psilopogon; species Psilopogon haemacephalus. The sequence continues at coordinate 118,328 of VWZI01003288.1, read as the reverse complement.
ACACAGTACTTGAGGTGTGGTCTCACGAGTGTTTGAGTACAGGGGCATGATCACCTCCCTGCTCCTGCTGGTCACACCATTTCTGATCCAGGCCAGGATGCTGTTGGCCTTCTTGGTCACCCTGGGCACAGCAACTAGAAGGTGTCTTTCTGGGGCTGCCAGGCTAAGGGCTTAGGACAGCAACCCATCCGAAGCCAGCAGTGGCACTTCACCCATACAGAGTGGAGCAGCCTGTGTGTTGTCAGCAGCAGCCATGTGCCATGCTCCATCTGACTGCTGCCTTCTGTGCCTGGGCAGCCTTTGTTTTCTGAGGGTTACGTCGCTGGTGGAGTCGAGGAAGATGACAAACCAGATCTCACACAGCATGAGCTAGTGCCTCAGTTCTTCTAGAAAAAGGATTATTTGAACACTGCAAATTACTCTCTTATTACTGAGATTTCCTACTAGGCAGAAAAGTGGACGAATCAGAAGGTAGAAGTGGGTAAGTCAAGTGCAAACCCCAGCTGCATTGTGAACCATCCAGTGCTGACAAATGCCACTGCAGGACTAGGACAGTATCATGTGGCAGGAATAGGTCAGTTATGTTGTGAAACTTCACCTCTTCAGTGAGGTGGATTTAGAAGAGTAATGAATATACTGTCCCTAGATGTGCAGAGCCTGTCTGTGTTGTAGTAGTAGTGACCGTTGCTTGTTTTGCCTTCCAGACTTGTGTTGAGGGTGCTGTGTGTCTGTATTGCCAGTAGATCTAATCCTGGGATTCAACTGTAGAAAGTTCAAGAAGCTTTATGGCTTTTCAGCTGGTGATTGAGACTGACAGCTTCTCTGGGGGGAAAAGAAAGGAGTGCTTCCTACAGCTGGGATGGGAGGAGTTGCGTTTTCTGTATGTATAATTGTGGTGGTTTGGCAGTTACCTGCGCCCCCCCACCTTTTGATGTAAACCCCGACTAGGACTCAGAACACTGGAAGTTGATAAATGAATCTTTATATTTACAGCAATGCACAATATACAAGCAGATATTTACAAGGTATAACAGATATTTACAGATATATACAGTGAGAAGGTAATACAGAAACACCACAGCCCTCTCAGAGATCAAAATCCCCAAGAGGGGTAACCAACCGCCCCTACCACCTCTCCCCCCTTCCCCAATCTTATCTCACCACCTGTTGATGCTGCAGATAAGCTGAGGTAGATCAGCCAGGGGGGTTAGTAGTAGGAAAAAAGTTAGTAGAATTATTAAGAATCAGCTACAAAAGATAGAGACAAAGGAACCATGCAAGGAGCAGCCACAGCCCAGAGCGGTCTGAAGCCGTCTGTACTATCTATGTTTGGGTCACAGTCTTAAAACAATTTTTTTTCCTTTCTCAGTAAAGCTGTGGGTGAAGTGCCATACTATGTTTTCCTCTCTCAGCCAATAGTCTAATTTCTCACTCAAATTCTCCAGTTAGTTCAAACCAGCACAATAACAGAGAGTGAGGTGCTATGGTGATTAACTTGTCTCGGAGTGTGGAAGGTAGGACCCTTTTTAATATCAGAAAAGCTTTTGAATGCAGCATGTATGGTCTACTGGGCTTGCCTGGGTGCTTCCCGGCACAGAGAGGAGGGTGTAGGGGGGGACTTGTGAGCCTTCTGGATCCCCCTGGAAGAGATGTCTTGTTTGCAGGAGGGCTGCTTGCTTTTAGCTCCGTGGGCCTGATAATGGCAGGAAGAGGTCAACTGACAGGTTGAAGGTCCAGCAGTTCAGCAGATGCCTATGATCTTGGTGGGGATGAGCCTTTTTGTGGTAGGGGACCAGTCTGTTTTCTTCTGAAATAAACTAATATATGAAAGCAAAGGAGAACTTGTTTGCTCCCGTCCTTGTGAAATGACTTTAAATGTATTCTAGAGGTTGCTCAGGCTAGGACAGACTGTGCTAGGGCTTGCCAGGAGTCCATATAACGCAAGCAACTCTGGGTGGACGTAGTTCCTGTCGCAGTAGCTTTCCATCTTCCTATTCCAGTCCAGTGTACAACTTCCTTCTCTACAGCAAAGCCTGGGGAAGAATGTTCTGATATCCCCCTTTACCCTTTGCTGTCACAGCACATCTGCCTGTGCAGCTTGTTACTGTTTCTTCAGCTCATTAAGTGATATCTGTCTGCCCTGCAGTTCCCAATTTGCATACTTATTGAGGACCATGATCCCAGTCTGATCTGGGCCTCTCAAGTGGCAGACAGAGTCAGCAATGGGTGTGGGATTTCCGTGAGCAGTTAATCTAACCCAGTCAATTCTTGATTCCTTCCTCTCAGTGCTGTTATGACTGTCTGAGTAAGTTTGTGTATGTCCATGCCTCATTCCAACCTGTGGATTGCAGACTGTGAGCACTGTGGAGTATTTAAATAAATGGGAATTGAGCATACAATGGGGTCTTTTACTGAGTTCTTACAGTACTGAGTTCCTACAGACTACCAAGTTGTACAAAGATCCTAGTCCTAAGCCACAGGTATGTCCTCAAAATATGCCTAACTTGACTTTTCTTTTCTTTTTCCCTTTTATTTTCCACCTAGGTATCACATGCTGTTGCAAAGCTAGTATTAGTTAGTTTCCACTGGCAAATCTCAGAGATTTTGGAAAGGTAAGTGCAAATAGTCTTGCCTCTTCTGTGTTTAGTGCTTTCCTCCCTTGCTTTGCAGGACGGCTTAGGGTGCTCCATAGGTGTCTTTTTGCCAGGCTCCTTTGAACCTGAAGGCAAGTCACACAAGACATCCCAAGCAACAGAAGAAAAGCAGTTGTGTTGAGGCTGCATTGCTTGTAAGAATTTTGTAAACAAGGAGAGGGCAGTGGTGGTGAATGTCTTTCAGTCTGAGGAATTGTTGTCATGCTGGGAGCCCCATAGGTGCATTTAGCTGAGATAATGCTGAGAGTGCTGCACGTATATTTATTTATTTATTTTTACAAATATGAAGTCAACTCTAATGATCTGTTCTGAAGACACAAGCCCTAAGTCATGAAGGAGCACCAAACCTGTGCTGATTTATTCTTCAGCAGATTGAAGGTTTTGCTCTTTCCCAGCAGAAGCGACTGGGTTTTTCTCCAAGCTGATGTGCATTTGGAGAGCAGGAGATAGTGTGAGAGAACTGAGAAGTGCAACCCCCTTTGTTGCTTGCCCAGTGACACTGTATTGAAGTTCTCCAACTGATTTCAAAGGGAGGGTTCAGGCTCTGCCCAAACATGTGCAGGAAGTGTGTCAGGAGGCACTGTTGTCTGGCAGCACCTTCAGAAAATGCTGGCTTGGAACTGAACATTGTCTGAAAATAGAGAGCATATCAGTCTGACTCATTCTGCCATGCCATTTTTGGCCCTGTAGCCAGGAACTGCATTCAAAGAACCTATGGGAAACGCATCTCATGCATGGATATTGTTGCAGCATCTTTGTTAACTGGCTTGTTGGTTACCATGCATCCTGTGGAAGCTTTTCTCTGGGGAACACGGAGAGTGAGATTCCTGCACAGCAGCTCAGAGCGATCCTGCAGGTTAATTAACGAGATTTAAACAAGAGGAAGTTTGGGGAGAGGTTTATTTCTAAAGCTGTGACTTTACAAGCTGATCTGCAGGTGATCTGGTCCATGAACTTCCTTCTGCCTTGGTACAAAGTGGCATTATGGGATGAAAGTTCCCTGAAAAGTGCTAGTGGGAAGGGAAAATTTACAGCAGGAGCACAGCAGTGGTCCTGCTCTTTCTAAATTCATTAAGATAAAACATTCCTCTACAGTGAGAATTACAAACAACAAAACACGTTTAAGACATTCTAGACAGCTGCCTATCAGCAGCCTAAGGGGTGATAATCTGTCACAGAGTAAATACTTTAACTGGATAATAGACTGGAATCAAAGTGAGACCTAACCGGGATAGCTTGATTTACAAGGGAATGGCAGACAGTCAGGAGCCTCATTGGTGTGTGTTATTATGGGCAGTTGCTTAGGACTGCTCTAGCGGTCTGGAAAGATCTGGAAAACCTTAGCTTCAGGTTTTTTTCAGGGGAAGAGAGAAAATTGTAGCAAAATATTAAAGGAGCATGAGGGAAATGTTGATCCATTGCTGGTAGAAGTATTGTTCCCATTCCTGATTTCGGAGGAACTCTCACGAAGCTTTGTTGATGAGAGCTCAGCTCACTATTGTGAAGGAGCCTCACACAGGACACATTTCCACTTTCCTTGTTGAAACCTGCTCTGCCATTTGCACAGTCTATTATTTATTCAGGTGAGAAGGATCAATTTAACAAAGCAGACGTATTCAGAAATTGATTTGATCTTCCTTCAATTGCCTTTTCAGGCACAAGTCTAATGCTGCCCAATTGCTAGTAGAAGCACGAGTTCAACCCACCTCATCCAAACATGTAAGTATGCTAACTATTTTGGTCTGTTCCCTTGGCAGACACCTCTGACCCACCTCATTGGAGGATTGCATTACTAATGGCATAGCCTGTCCCATATTAACCCTTTGTAAACTCAGGTCCACCACCCTGACTCAGTGCTGGGTTTGCTTTTTAAAGGAGAACGCATTCAAGAGATGTCTGCCATTTAAACAGAAGCTCTGTTCTTGTCTTGCAGTTAGTGTTGAAGAATTACCTGCCTCAAGAAAATTAAACTCCCTTTTTTTTTTGTCCTTTTTTTACATAAGTGATGGTACAGAATGGAAGGAACAGAGTGCATGGGCTTGGCAACTTCTTCCAATCTTGCTGCCTCTGTAAAAGACACTGAAGGGAAGCTCTGGTGTGCAGAGCTTGTCTGTGGCTGGAATAGAGTGATATTTTTTTAACCATTGTTTTTATTCCTGGAGTGTCTGTTTGCTGCACTGCTTTGTTCAAAGATGCTTTAGCCACATCTCACATCTCAGTGTTGATACTGAGCCAGTCAGTAGTGATACTTGAACCGACATCCTGTGGATTTTAGTTAGGTCTTTAGATGCCATTTTTTTTTTTAACTCTCCTTAAATAAGGACTTCCTGTTGCATGTTTAAAGGTTACATTCACAATGGGCTCCTTGGTACAATCCAGTTACCCCAGGAAGACACTGCCAGATTTTGAGTGAGAAAATACTACATCTGAGAAACGCTCTTTGGAGTGGGGGGAGGGGAGGTTTTAAAAGCCTCTTCTGGCATCTGAGTGAAAATCCTAAAACAGCTGACAGGAGTAAGCTTCACAGACTCAAAATAAATTATCTGCCTAGAGTCCAGGAAAGTGTCTGTGTTATGTGACATACCTGCAGACTTGTCCACGTATTTTGAGATTTGTCTGAATCCTGTATCAGCTGTCACTTAAGCACTCTCTGCTGCAATGGTGATTTTCATTTTGGGAGGACAGATATTAGAGGTCTAAGGTGGGTTTAAGTCTTGACAGACTTGGTTTGGTAGGCAGTTGATTGCAGTTGTTTTGTATGTGAAAGGGCAAGTTGCTCTGATCTTTGGCTCCACATGCAGAATGATGATATTTAGAGCCAGATGCTCGCACTGATCCTTACAGGAAGAAGGTACAGTGGTGAGCTCAGAGGGACAGCTCGTGAAGGTTTAAGGTATATGCTTACTGTTCAAGTAGAGCAGTCGATCTAGGCCACCAATGCAGTTGCGGACTTGGTGAGTCTTGTCCTGGCCACTTAGAACAAAGTCTCATTATTTCTTTTTTTCATGTGGTCATGCTATAAAACAAGCTCTGCTGGTCATGTGGCTGCATATCGTGCTGCTGCTCTTCTGTGTCCCTGGAATGCAGAGCCAGGCATGGAAACTGACAGCTGTCTCCAACAAGCTTCTCAGAGCAGCAAAGGTTTAAGCAGATGAAAAGTGATTATGTGACTTCTCTGTGAAAAGAGAAATAGGAATATGAACTCCTGCTAACAGGTTGCAAAGCCTTGCTTTTGATGGTTCTGTGCTAGACCTAGTTCTTATGTCCCAGGGGTGAGGTGAGATGTTTTGAAGGCTAGATCTGTTGTTTAGGGATTAGCTCTGAACTCCCAAGGGGAGATCCAGGCTGATTCCCAGTGGTTTGGTGAAGGAGGAGCAGAATTATGCCTGACTTGAAAAAAACCTTCAGTTCCCTCTAGCTGAAGGGATAAAGCTGGCTTTTCCAAGTGTGACATAGACAGAAGATGAGACATCACAGAATCAGTCAGAGTTGGAGGGGACCACAAGGATCATCTACTTCCAACCCCCCTGCCATGGGCAGGGACACTCTACCCTAGATCAGGCTGCCCACAGCCTCATCCAGCCTGGCCTTAAACACCTGAGATGTGAGATGATGGTCTGTTAGTGCCCTGTCCTCTGCAGAAATAGTTATACACTGTACCTTCAGTTACCACTCCTCTTGGCTAGTCATTGTCCAGTCAAAGGGCACTGCTCAGCCTGCTTCCAGCTATAGCTACTCTCTAGGGCCTGTGGAACAGTGTTAGAATCTGCCCCAGCCAAGAAAGTACATCAATAAATTAAGTGAGGGACTAATACAATTATAAATTCCCTTTTGTTTCAAACAAGGAGAGAGTGAGAACCAGAAAGTGAAGGTGAGTTCTGGGTAGCACTAGGTTAGAGACAGGAGCTGTGCAGGGAGTGTCGGTCTTGTGCTCTGTGAGATGAAAGAAGTTCCTGACAAGGGCTGACTTTTGAGGTAGTGCACACACCAGCTGCTTATGAACCAGTTCTGTCCTGGAGCTCGCCCCAGACCATTGTCAAAGCGAAGGCTGTGCAGGTGCCTGTAGATGAGGTGAGAATACTCTGGAAGAGCTTCACTGTACTGCTGCTTTGTCTTTCTCCCAGGCAATGGTACATTCCTCCCATCACTGCGCCGTGTGCATGCAGTTTGTCCGGAAGGAGAACTTGCTCTCCCTGGCTTGTCAGCACCAGTTCTGTCGCAGCTGCTGGGAGCAGCATTGTACAGTGCTCGTCAAGGATGGTGTTGGAGTCGGTGAGTTCAAGGCAGATACGGTACTGGGTCCATTTTCCACGTTGACTGTTCTGATGATGGCTCTGTGAATCGCTCTAAAACATCTCAGTAAGGAGAAAATGGAGCAGGGAATGAGTATTTGTGACAAACTTGAACAGTGGACTTTCCTGAGTCTCTGGTTACTGTTGGTTATATCACCAGGGGAGCTCTACTCCAGCCTAACCAAATGTGCAGGTCCATAGATTCATTTGCTGCTTTTCTCCCCTTGTGGTCCCAAAAGCTTATTTGTAATAACTTAGAAGCTGCAAATCTGCTGCAATTGGAGTTTGCATCTCTCATGATGTTGCACTGCCCTTGGACTGTTTGTTCTTTTTACATTAGGCAGCAGTTGCCAGAGTTGCTTTTGGGGTTTTCCTAGTCTCTGTTACGCTGGCATGGCAGTAAGACCCAATTTTCTGCTTTAAGAACTGAACTTGTGAATACTGATTGAAGCACTTACTGATCCTGGATGCACATGCTCTGTCATCTTTCGGTGAAGACAGCTGGGCTTCAGCTTTTCAGCACCCTGGTAGACTTGTTTCACAGTTGTGTCCCTTCTGCCACAACAACAGATGGCACCTAGGAAACTATGCTGAATGCTCTCTGTGCATTCATTCCTTAGGATAAGTTGCACTGTGCTAAAGTGTTGCTTTCTCTTCTCAGGGGTCTCCTGTATGGCTCAGGACTGCCTGCTTCGAACACCAGAAGACTTTGTGTTTCCATTGCTGCCTAGTGAAGAGCTGAAAGACAAATACAGGCGCTACCTCTTCAGGGACTATGTTGAGGTATTTGTCTTTTCAGTTTTACATACCCTGAGCCAATTCACCAATGACTTGCAGAATTTGTGTTTGAAGTGTCTTGCATCTTTGATTAGAACTGCAGCAACTGCAGCAAAACTGTACCTGATAAACACAATGTAGCTGCTCCTGCAGCCTCACTGACAAAAGCCTCTAGCAGCAGGCTGCCAAAGTAAATTTGGCTGTAATGTCACCCACCAACTCCTTGGTTGGTACCTCAGAATTCTCAGAATGCTGCAGCTGAGAGCTTTAAGCATCAGTCTGAGTTTTAAAGTCATAGATACTTTAGTTTCTAAAAAATAAGTCCCTTATCTTAGTGTAGTCTGACTAGGTTGGCTCGCTCGATAACATTCTATGTGCTGCTTTTTGGAATGAAAGCAGCAGTTGTTAAGGTTAAATGTGCAATATGATTCTGGTAACTGGGAGCAGACTGGGAACACTGAAGAAGCATTGAAACAATGTGAAGGTGATGTCACCCCTCCTCAGTAAGCAAACTTTTGGGAGAGCAGCTGAATACATGCTAGAGGATGAGGAAAGGGCTCAAGCTGAGTGAAACTGTGCAGTGTCTTTGGTGGTTCTTATGGTTGTGGTGCTCTGCTCACACTTGAGTTCCTTGTTCTAGAGGAACTGTAATGCTCCCTTTTCCAGTGTGGAAGTCGTTTTATCTGCTCTGTTAGCCAAGACCTGCTGACAGTTTTCACTCTCTTTCAATAAGCAATAACTGACTCCTTTTGGGGACAGGAGTGGTTAAACTTGAATAGAAAATGCTCTTCTGCACCCACTGCTGATCCTACCATCTCGGTGTGTTCACAGAGCCATTATCAGCTGCAGCTGTGTCCTGGTGCAGATTGTCCCATGGTGATACAGGTACAAGAGCCAAAAGCCCGGCGAGTGCAGTGCAATCGTTGCAATGAGGTCTTCTGGTAAGAAACAGAAAAGGTTAAACATGCCAGGGAAAGTGTGTGCTGTCCTCAGAGCGATTCTGTTTGCTTGCCAGCAGGTTCAGTGTGTGGAGACATCTCAAATGCTTTGCTAGAGTTGTTTGTAACTTGAGTTAGCTTGAAGTAATTGGACACTTGGGGTCTGACTTCTGCAGGTGGTCAGCCGTCCCCTTGCTCCCTCAACCCCTTGGGAGTTGGGCGTCCTGACAAGAAGGGAATACAGAGCTGAGTAAACAAGGGGCTGCAGATCTACAACACTCATGTTTTGGCTAGGTTACAGACTCTGATACAGACACCTTGACTGCTAGATATTCCAGTAATGGATGTGAAGGCCTCACTGCTAGTTGCTGGTATTGAATTTTTATGTTTATTACAAGAATTTGACTTCCAGTGTGTCTGGTGTGCTTTGAGGCTCATGCAGGAATATATTTCTGCTGAGTAAGAACACAAATGTTCTGTGTCTGACTCCAAGTGTGTATGACACCAAAGGGAAAAGATAGCTTGCAGGGCTGCAAGAAGTGAGTGCACCCTCAGCAGGTTTACTGACGACACCAAGCTGTGTGGTGCAGCCAACATGCTGGAGGGAAGGGATCCATCCAGAGGGACCTTGACAGGCTGGAGAGCTGAGCCCAAGCCAATCTCATGAAATTCAGCAAGACCAAGTGCAATGTCCTGCACCTGGGTTAGAGCCAACCAGATCCTGGGCTGCATCAAGAGAAGTGTGGCCAGCAGGGCGAGGGAGGTGATCCTCCCCCTCTACTCTGCACTGCCCAGACCCCACCTGGAGTACTGTGTCCAGTTCTGGAACCCCTATTACAAGAAAGATCTGGAAGTGCTGGAACATACCCATCTGGAGCTTCTCTTCTATGAAAACAGACTGAGAGAGTTGGGGCTGCTCAGTCTGGAGAAGAGAAGGCTCCCAGGAAGACCTTATTGCAGCCTTCCAGTATCTGAAGGGGGGCCTACAAGAAAGCTGGTGAGGGACTTCTTAGGGTATCAGGTAATGATGAAGCATGGGGGAATGGAGCAAAAGTGGGTAGATTCAGATTGGATGTTAGGAAGAAGTTCTTCACCATGAGGGTGCTGAAACACTGGAACAGGTTTCCCAGGGAGGTGGTGGAAGCCTCATCCCTGGAGGTGTTTAAGGTCAGGTTGGATGTGTTTGAGCAATCTGATCTAGTGTGAGGTGTCCCTGCCTATGGCAGGGGGTTTGCAACTGGATGGTCCTTGGGGTCTCTTCCAGCCCGGACAATTCTATGATTCTGCTTTCTGCTCCTGGGTCTCCAGAATCACTGCTGATGAGAATGTCTGTGGAGCACAATGCAATGGCTTTACAAAGCCAGCTTACCACTATAGAATCATAGAATGGTTTAGGTTGGAAGAGACCTCAAAGATCATCCAGTTCCAAACCCCCTGTGCCATAGGCAGGGACACCTCCCACTAGATCAGGTCGCTCAAGACCTCATCCAGTCTGGCCTTGAACACCTCCAGGGAGGGAGCAGCCACAACCTCCCTGGGCAACCTGTTCCAGTGCCTCACCACCCTCACTGTGAAGAATTTATTCCTAACATCCCGTTTAAATCTCCCCTCCGCCAATTTGAACCCATTCCCCCTCATCCTGTCATTATAAGACCTTGTGAACAGTCCCTCCTCAGCCTTCCTGTAGGCCCCCCTTCAGATACTGGAAGCTTGCTATAAGGTCTCCTGGAATCCTTCTCTTCTCCAGGCTGAAAAGCCCCAACTCTTTCAGCCTGTCCTCATAGCAGAGGTGCTGCAGCCCTCTGATCATCTTCGTGTCCCTCCTCTGGACTCTCTCCAGCAGTTCCATGTCCTTCTTGTGCTGGGGGCTCCAGAACTGCACACAGTACTCCAGGTGGGGTCTGACGAGAGCAGAATAAAGGGGCAGAATCCCCTCCCTTGCCCTGCTGGTAATGCTTCTCTTAATGCAGCCCAGCACACAGTTGCTGTCTGGGCCGCATGTGCACACTGTTGGCTCATGTTGGAGCCTCTCATCCACCCAGACCCCCAGGTCCTTTTCCTCAGAGCTGCTCTCCAGCCACTTTCCCCATGCAAATAGCTCTTACTCACTTGGGATTGGTTGGGTTATGCCAATGCAGGCGCCTGATACCTACTGGATTTGAACTACTTGTAAGGCCACTGGTATGCCCCAGGCCAGAACAGACACAGGTAGAATGTAGGGAGGGGATGTGTCAGCCCTCAGGCACGAGATACATCGAGGGTGGGAGTTTAATGGAGCTCAGCCTTGGTCTTCACACTCTGGTAATGCACGAGTGCCTTTGCACTGCTTACCCTCGCCTGGCCTCCCAGATTCTGGCCATCAGGAAAGCCCCATTGTTGAGTCACTTCCTTGGAAATCAATGTCTTTTTGTCCCTTTTCTCTCTCCTGCTAAGCTTTAAATGTCGGCAGATGTACCACGCACCCACAGACTGTGCTACCATTCGGAAGTGGCTCACCAAGTGTGCAGATGACTCCGAAACAGCCAACTACATCAGTGCTCACACTAAAGATGTAAGGACCAGCACTTGCATGGGTTTTTTTCTTGTCCTCTAGTCCTGCCTGGGAAGCGAGATGCAATTCCATGCATACATACCTATAGCATTGTCTGCTGCTTTTTCACAAACTGCAGATTCTCACATCTCCCAGGGACTGTGACACAACACAAGTGAGTGCCTTTGGAACTCTGTGTTTAGGAAGTCCAGCTGTGCTCCTGTCCAGTAAGGTCCAGTAAGGACCTGATGGTCCTTATTCCAGACCTGCTGTCAATGTGTCCCCTCAATTCAAGAGAGATATTGAGGTACTGGAATGTGTCCAGAGAAGGGAGACGAAGCTGGTGAGGGGCCTGGAGCACAGCCCTGTGAGGAGAGGCTGAGGGAGCTGGGGTTGTCTAGCCTGGAGAAGAGGAGGCTCAGGGGTGACCTCATTGCTGTCTACAACTACCTAAAGGGAGGTTGTAGCCAGGTGGGGTTGGTCTCTTCTCCCAGGCAACCAGCAACAGAATGAGAGGACACAGTCTCAAGTTGTGCCAGGGGAGGTATAGGCTGGATGCTAGGAGGAAGTTCTTGACAGAGAGAGTGATTGGCATTGGAATGGGCTGCCCAGTTTGGTGGTGGAGTCACCATTCAAGAAAGGACTGGATGGAGCACTTAGTGCCATGGTCTAGTTGATTGGCTAGGGCTGGGTGCTAGGTTGGACTGGATGATCTTGGAGATTTCTCCAACCTGGCTGATTCTGTTCTGTTCTATTCTAAGTGCTGTCCTCCCACTGGCAAAAAAAAAATCGTGACTACTTAAAATGATTAGTGGAGATGTATTTAAATGGAAGGAGGGAGTATGTAAGCACAGAGTCACTACCAGCTAAGGCACTAGTGTGATTAAACCTGAACAACTATGTGAACTGGAAGGTGAGGGAAATGAGGCTTGATTTGGCAAGGACAGGAAAATAGGGTAGATGAAGACTGTGAATTAGATACTGAAGTACTTCTAGTAGGTTTAGACCCAAGAAAAAATAAATAGTATTTAATATTGTGTACTGTAGTCTTGCCTATAGATTTGTCTTTTAAAATTACAGCTACACTGCCTTTATCTTCCAGATTGGAAATTCTAATCAGCAGATAGCTAATGTCTTTTAGGGGTTTTGTGGCCTGATTGAAAAATGGTTCTTAGCTAAATTTGTTGTGTCATAACAAATGACAATTGTGAGTGTTAAGATAGGCTAGAGAACTTCAGTTCCCTTCTTCTCCAGGGGAAGGTGTCAGCTTGTGATGGTGTTGTTTCTGCTAAGCCCTTTGGTAAAAAATAAGGCTCTGTTATGTTGATCATTGTCCTGGCATACATTTTGCCTGCCATTACAACATATAAAGAGCAGAAAAGCTCACTTTCTCCTTTGTACCCATACGACCCAAAAAAATGTCACTGACCTTGACACTCCAGGACATCAGTGGAGCAAAGAGCAGTGCAACTTTCACCATGTTCAGCCAGATTCAGTGCAGCTAGCAAAGTTGGCATCTATTAGGGGCTGCTGCAGGCAGGATATAATGCTGATTATCTCGTAGTCTTACGTAGCTGTGGAAGCTACTGTCATGTGTGAACTGATTATGTCCTTATGACTGAGCAATGGCTAAACATTAACTCAGTGTGACCTTCTGTTTTTCAAGGAGCAGCAACAGCAAATGTCTAGTCTAGAGCAAGCAGTGCGGTGCTGCAGTGTGAATTCCCTACCTTTGCCATCCTGCCCCCTTCTAAAGGGAGCTGTTGGGAGTGGGTGGGAGGCAAGGTCTAACTGTGTTGTTAGTTTTATGTACACGTATGCATATGAAAAAAAAAAAGAAGGAGGGGAATAATCATGCAAGTGCTGTCATTCTCCAGCAGGCTGCTGGAGACAGAATGGAGCTAACAAATGCTTCTCTTTCTACAGTGTCCCAAGTGCAATATCTGTATTGAAAAGAATGGAGGCTGCAATCACATGGTGAGCAATTCCCTGAAGGTGCCAGACCTTTCTTCTTTCTAAGCAGAACACTTTCTTTCCCCACTTTTCCACTAACCAATGTCTCCTGTCTCCTCTTTTTCAGCAATGCTCCAAATGCAAACATGGTAAGTAGGATCTGCAAGCAGCTTTCTCTGCAGTGTTTGTTAGTGGTGATGTTCTCATCTCTCTCGCTCTTTTTTTTTTTCCTTTTTTTTTTTTTGTGTGTGTGATATGAAGACAAATTGCAAACACTGACTGAAATATTTTTTTCCCCCAGTAAAAGGTGACTATAAGGATATCAACTGCAAACTTGTGTGTGATACCTTTATTTATTTTTCTTCTTCACTGGCTATGACCTCAGCTGGGCTCTGATTCAGTGCTGGTTTGGCTCCCTCTCCCTGACATGTCCATTTTATAGAGAAATCTCCATCTCTGCCATAATATTAACAGTGACATCCATCTCAGAGAAGAGCATTAAATGCTTTCCATGTAATTGTGTTTGTCATCAACTGAAAATGCTAGCAGAACTGAGCCATTTACTCAGATCAGCTTAAGACCTTCTGCTCAGTGATGGAAATAATGAGCTTCAAGCCAGGCAAAACTACAGGAGCTCTGAATTGTTCTGTGTAACATTATCTGTTAGGCTTCTCAGTCCACCCTTGTGCAATTACCAGCCTGAGCATCGTTGGCCTATTGTGTGGTTCTACAAAATGACAGCCTGTTCTTGCATTTATCTTCTCATGGCAGAATTAATTTCTGTTGCCTTGGAGCCAGACAGTTTGTATTCAGCCCTCTAAGTTAAGTGTGCTTCTAGGAAATATTATAGTGTCAGAACCTTATTTGGAAGATGATTAAAAATCACTGTCCTCTCTCATTTCCTTTGCTCTGGGGTCCTCAGCAGCACTGGACGTGCTTTGTTGGAGCTCTGTGAGAAGGGTGAGCTGGCAAGTGCCAAGGTACCATGGTGACCAGCACCCAAGAAGGCTGCTGAACTCTGGGAACACAAATTTCAGTCTTTTACTATGAGTAACACAGAAGCCATTCCTGTCGTAGCAGCCTGATCCCCATCTTTTCCTTCCCCAGTAGCATGCTCACAGCCTCACTCTGAAATTGGGCAACTGCCACATGGGTTCCAGGCATCGTGCTTTTTTACTCCAGACTGAATCAAGTCCTGTAGTTTAGCTGCTGTGCTGCTTACAAGCCTGGAGAATTGGAAAAGGATATAGTGTATGAATACAGCAGCCCACATGCACTCCTTTCACGCTCAGACTTGGGTGTGATCATATGGCAAAAATGTCTTTGCTTTCTTCCCAGTTTAGTGGCTTCTTACCTGAAAGTATCATAAAGCACTGATATCTGAAGTTATCTGGGTAGTTCCCTCCTGGAGGGTACTGAGGACAGACATTCTTTTGTTGGAGTTAATTCACTTGTGGATTCCACTGTTCATACCTGATTCAGATAGAGGTCTGCATGGGGCAGTCTGCCACTAGCGGGGAGGAATGCAACTCTCAAATCAGACTGCAGCTCGCCTCTGCTTTAATCTAGAGTGGGAGCCTGTGCAGAGCACAGGCACAGTTCTGCCCATGTCCATTAGTGTGCAGGATGCAGCACTTCAGGATTTGCATCCCACAGTTGCATGGGAGGCTATACAATGAAAATCCTCAGGAGAGGCTGGTGGTTTTGCCTCACTATTGTGTTCCATTGTGCAAGATGACACAAAATGTGTACGTTTCTTGGCTTAGCAGAAATACCTGCAAACAGATGGGCTGTGTCTTCTGAAGCTTTTCTTTCTGTGAGTGTTTTCTGTGCATCACAGTGGGCTTTTCACTGTTTTCTGCAGACTTCTGCTGGATGTGTCTGGGAGATTGGAAGACTCACGGCAGCGAGTACTACGAATGCAGTCGGTACAAAGAGAATCCTGATATTGTAAACCAGAGTCAGCAAGCACAGGCCAGGGAGGCCCTTAAGAAGTACTTGTTCTATTTTGAGAGGGTAGGAGACATCTCCTTGGCCAGAGCTGCTGTAGCCTTTTAATGCTCCCTGCCTGGTGCAAAGGTCATTGCCAGCAATCTCCGTGCAAGAAGCCCCCCCACAAAGAGAATCTGTGCAGAATTTTCAGGCCCTGTTGTTTTTCACTCAATCCCACCCTACAAGTCCCATCCAAACCAGTAATAGCATACCCAAAGCAAATCACACTAACTCCTATGTTCCTCTGTGCTAGAGAAAAATCAATATAACCTGTGTGCCACTGTAGCATTATCCTGCAGGGTGAGTGCTGCTACAGTAGATAGACACTGCTCCAATTATTTCCTTCCAGGACTGGGGAACTTCAGTTCCTTGTGCTATGTTTTTATAGACACAAACCCAGCATGAACTCTGAGGTGTTCGAAGCTCCATTGGCTATAGCAAAGTTTTCATGAAATTTCATGTGATCACATTTCTAACAGTTGCAGTCAGAGCATCTCTGTCCACGCAGCAGGCTTGATGCACCTGGCCACACAGTGCAGTTCCAGAGCAGCATCTCTAGAGGAGAACATGCTAGAGAATAAATGCTGCTGCATTGCAGTTTCCCTGTTAAAAAAAGAGTTTATTCTTCACACAACGAGCCAAGTTCAGTGGTGAAATCAACGTGTTTATTCCTGGCTCTCCAGACCAACAGGCTTTGGGAAGTGACTGTGTTTGCAATGTACTCGTGGATGTTGGAGTTCACTGAGCTCACCTGAAATGTTAAACTCTTGACCTTTCTAGAGAAATCCTCTAAGCAGGGGCATCACCTTTACTTTCCATCTTGTTAGACACATGGTGGTTGTGCAACCAGAGGGCATTCCCCATTCTGAGAAGCTGAGTTTGCTCCCTGCTCTTTGCTGTTGCCAGTCTGTTGTATGCAGCCTTCGCCACTTGCCTCTGGAGGTGCTGCCTTGCTCTTCTTCCCCACAGCATGTCTTGCCTTGCTGGACTCCTGCCCCGCTTCAGTTGCTGCTTGCTAGACCTTGTGCTTTTACAGCAGCACTACTCTGGGCTCATGCCATCTTTTTTTTCTTCCCTGCCCCTTGCAGTGGGAGAATCACAATAAAAGCCTACAGCTGGAGGCACAGACGTACCAACGAATCCAGGAGAAAATCCAAGAAAGAGTAATGAATAACTTGGGAACGTGGATAGACTGGCAATACCTACAAAATGCTGCAAAACTACTTGCCAAGGTGGGTAGTTGTCTCTTGTGTGGCACAGAGAATACACACCCACGTGCTAAATTCACAACACTGAAGGAGGAAGGGAATTTGAGGGTTGTTGGTATGTGGGACAGCACTTCTGGTCTAGGGACATCTGGAAGTAACTTCTGTGAAGTTATGCTTTAACCACACAATTTCTTCCAAGGAGGGTGTAGGAAATTCCACCATGGAGTGTTCAGTCATAGAATCATAGAGTGGTTTAGGTTGGAAGAGACCTCAAAGATCATCCAGTTCCAACCCCCCACCATAGGCAGGGACACCTCCCACTAGATCAGGTCGCTCAAGACCTCATCCAGCCTGGCCTTGAACACATCCAGGGAGAGAGCAGGTCATCCTTGGTAGAAGGTGGCTTCTTAGCCTGTAGTCATCACACAAAGGTGATTCTGCTGACTTTCAAGTCTGAGACTCATGTCCCTTTTTTTCTTCTCTTCTTTCCGCTCCCCAACAGTGTCGTTACACCCTGCAGTACACATATCCATATGCCTACTACATGGAGTCTGGCCCCAGAAAGAAACTGGTAAGGTGTTTTGATGTTTGTTTTCTTCTGATAGCATTTAGTGGTGTAGCTGGCAGCATACTGGGCTGAATTCCAGAGCTTGGCACTGTCTCAATTACTAGTTTTAGGTAAGGGCAGGACAGATAATAGGTGGGCTTGCACGTTTCCTTTTCACTTGAAACTCACCAGCAACTCAGTCCTCTGATGCTGTAGTGGTTTAGCTGTTACCTGCCCCCCCACCTTTTGATATAACCCAGGCTAGAACTCAGACCAGCTGGAAGTTGATAAATGAAGCTTTATATTTACAGCAATGCTCAAAATACAAGCAAATATTTACAATGTATAACAGATATTTACAGTGAAAAGGTAATACAGAAACACCACAGCCCTCCCAGAGATTAAAATCCCCAAGAGGGGTTTTCTAGCCACCCTTACCACCTTTCCCCCCTTCCCCAATCTTATCTCACCATCTGTTGGTGCAGCAGGTAGGCAAAAGTAGATCAGCTTGAGGGATTAGCTGTAGGAAAGGTTGGTGGGATTATTGAGAATTAGCTACAAAAGGCAGGGAGAAAGGAGCCATGCAAGGAGAGCAGCCACAGCCCAGAGCTGTCTGAAACCATCTGACTTATCTGTATTTGGGTTACAACTCTTAAAACATTTTTTTTTCTTTCTCAGTAAAGCTGTGAGTGAAGTGACATCCTGTATTTTCAGTTCTCAGCCTGTAGTCTATTTTCCTCACTCAAATTCACCAATTAGTTCAAACCAGCACAGATGCCTTCCCAGGGCAGTTCACTGCACTTTCACTAACAAGCAATTTATTCAAATGTTTTGAGGCTAGAAATGTGCATTTGCTCCTTGGTAAGGTTTATCAAAATGTCGTGGGCCATATTTCATGTTGTCAGGTGTTGGAGGGTAGTTTTTCCAGCCTTGAATCAGGCTGCCTCTTTGATTTTTATTCCTGCTGTAAGCTTCTCGTTGGCTTGGTGCATCCCACTGGCTGGACACGTCCAAAAATAGCCCTAAATTCATTGAAGAGATTGTTTCTTTGACTCAGTTGTCCAGTAAAACCTGTTATCCAGTCTCTCCCCTTAGCATTATATGTATTCTCTGAGGCTGTGGACAGATACTCTCTTCCGGATCTGACTATGCCAGTGGAACAAGTTGCTCCTCCCAGCAGTGGTTAACAATCCCTCTGCTGTGCATGCAGAGCTGCTCACAAGAGCATTTCCTGACCCATTTATGGCAAAATGAGCTGAGTTAGATGTTTGTCACTTGCAGTGTTTTTTAGGGTTGATTAAGTGATGCAGGCTAGGGAGTGCTTACACGAGAAACTCCTGGAAGGGGAGTGATGCTGTCTAGCTGAGGGTGGATAAAGAGGAAGCACAGACCTGCTCTGCCAGCACAGCTGTCAGCAGAACACATTTTTCTGCACTTGAAGTGTAGTGTGTAGTACGAAACTGCTCCACTAAACTAGTTTCTTGTTGCTGTCTATGTTTTTTTTTCCTCCCTGTAGTTTGAATACCAGCAAGCCCAGCTGGAAGCTGAAATTGAAAATCTCTCCTGGAAGGTGGAACGAGCAGACAGCTATGACAGAGGGGTGAGTGCTCTCTTTGCTTCAGCCTGCTGGCCAGGTTTTGTTTGTTGGGCTTTGTGCTTCTGCAGGAGAACTAAGACAGCCAAGTGAATGTTCTAAGAAACTAGATCCAGAAACTCAACTTTAGCCAGCAGATGTTATAGAGGTGGTTAAAGTGTTCACTGTCTTATGAGAGAGGAGGGAGGGCTGAAGTGAGTCTTGCAAGCTGTAACTGAACCCTTTAACAAGGGTTTGGAGGATGCAGCATGTAGCCCTCTGGTGAAAAGCAGATTACTGAGCTGTGTAGCTTTTTAGCCAGAGCAGGAGCCATATAACTGCAGAGAGAGCCCATGTCAGAAGGAAAAAGTGATCCAGAATGCCTGTGAAGGTTGATGCTTCTCAGGTTGGAGCTTAGTTTCTCCCTGAAGAAAATGAGCTCTTCTCTGGGAGGGGTTCATGCTAACAGTTTCTACCCTTCTGTTTTACCAGGACTTAGAGAATCAGATGCACATAGCAGAGCAGAGACGAAGGACCCTGCTGAAAGACTTCCATGACACATAAGACAGGAGGGAGTGACAAAGTGCAGGGGTGAGAGCAGTGAGTGAAGTGATGGCAGCTTCACCAGGATAAGCAGGCACTGCCTCTGGGAGAACACGGCCAAGGACAAAGCCACCCCTCCCCTTGCAAGTCAGACACATGCAAACACCACATCTTAGTCCAGTTTGTTCTCTTATCTTTCTGTTTCTGTTTCTGCCAGGCTAGAGGCCAGAGTTCAGATTGTCACGTTTCCTGGGACGTTTCCCTCCTGCCCTTGATGGTGGCAGAAAAGGGAGGGAGTTTTTTTCTCTGGATGGCTGTTAATAGTATTAGATCATGACAATTTATGTAATTTTCAACGGTTGTACAATTATACAGACAAACCTTAGAATAACACACAACCCTTTTTAAAAATAAATTGGCAGTGGAGTGTTTTTCCTTAATCTGCTTGTAAATTTAATGGGCTTTTTTTTTTTTTTTTTCCTCCCCCTCTCCCTTCCTCTGACCCAAAAAATCCTCCTGGGCTCTGGAGGTGAGGTTACAAAATGTCTGAGCTACATTTCCCTACGCTCTTTAAAGCAGGGCAATGTAGCATTGGTATTGCATGAGGAGAGTGGCTGGTGTCAAGAGTGGCTGCTGTTGTGTCTGTCCCCACAGTACCAGCAGTGGCTATGATTTAGGATGATTACATTTGACATCTCTTTTCTTTTAAGTCAGCTGTGCAAAATCCTGCTGCACAAAACAAAAGCAAACGGAGGGAATTGTAGGGGAGAGACCAGTTTAACACTGGGGGATATACCTTCAGTCAGGTCAGATTCTGCATTTGATAAATTTTAGGTCTTCCATGTAGGTTTTTTTTTGCTTTACTAGGTTGGGTTCTTTTTTTTGTTGTTGTTGGGAGGGTGTTGTATTGCCAAAGTGAGCGATGAGGAAACAGTAGCATACAGTCGTGAAGCAAGGCTTGGGGCTTTTTGGAGATTTGATGTCATGACAGTGCCATGAAGCCTGGTAAAGATTATTTGTGCCTGCTGGGCAATATGGCTGAGAAAATTTGATCCCATTTTGGCAAGGTGAAGCTAAACACTGCTACGTTATGAGGAGAAAATACTACTTGCAACACACTCCCTGGCACAGGTTGGCAACGTGAACGGGCACTTGAATTAACAGGTGCACTGCTTGTGCAGAGCCTGCACCAAGCCAGGCAGAAAATTCACTAGCAAAATTAATTTATTTGTATATTAGTATTGATACTGGTGGGAACTTACCAGAAGACTAAATTGTTAGGAGCATGTGGAGCTTTTTTTTAATTAACATTCTTTTTTTTTTTTTTCTAATGTAAAAATATACACTAAAATAAAAATATGAAAACCTAGTTCATCTTCGTAGGGGGGTAACGTGAAAAAAGGTTACTCAAGTGCTGATGTTTGCCTGTTTGCTACAGGAAGCAGGCCAAATATTAAGATTTCACAGGCATGTATTGTCACCTGTACCAGAAGCATGTTTGCAGCCGGTAAGGTGGAGCTGGAATCTTGGAGCTGAGGAAATCTTCACCTCTGTGGGGAACTTGTGGGATTCTCTTCAATGCTGTATGTGAAAGTGTTGCCTTTGATGCCTCCCTGTATTGCTCTTATACAATGTCACTTGATTAAGATTAAACTGGAGGGGGGGGATTACTGAATTATTTCATGTCAGAATAAGCTAAACCTGCTGTTGGAGCCTTTGTCATGTACCTGAGACACTTGCCCCAGGTATTCACAGCCTGTGTAATTGGGCAGGTGGATTTTAACAAGATGCATCAGTTTAAAAGTGAAGTAGCTGTCATAGGAGCTAATCCTGTGGCTATGCTTGTTGTACACAGCAGAAAATGTCAAACTGAGAGGCCTTTACCTTCCTCCCTCCCTCCCATGGTGTGGGATGTACCCTCAGGGAAGAGGGGAATATAGTGCCCAGGAGCTGCTGGCAGTGGCGTGGGGCTTACAACGGAACTGTTTGAGGGTAGAGCAATGTTTTAGAGAGGTGGCTGGAGCCTGGGAGTGTGAAAGGGAGGGAGCAGTGCTGCTTGCTGTACAAGAGATCTCTGAAACTGTGGCTCCTTGTGTCCCATTCTGTCTTCCCTCTCAAATGGAGCTCCAGCTGCTGTCTCTTGCCTTCATTCCCTCTCCTGCTCTTGCCAGCACCTTCTTAGTACCTTCCTCACAATGTATTCTGAGAGGTCTCTTCCTTCCTATCCCCTCCCCAAATAATTGACAAAGTCTGGGCGCACTGGACCCAGGGGAAGGGATAGTGTTGGGTGAAGTGTGATGAGACTCAGCAGTTTGCAGTGTGTAGAACCAGTGTTTAAACCATCCTTTAAAAGTACAATGTACGAAGTACTAATTAGGGTAAAATCTGCTGTCCTTGTCTAATGTGACTATTGTAACACCTAATCTCTTTGCAGAACAGGTATGTGGAGTTTCCTAATCCCAAAGAATTCTCACTTCTGTTATACAGCTGTCCAGCTTTGAGCTAGATGAGAATGGGGTTTTGTCTGTCTTTCACCCTCCCTCTCTCCCCCCTCCTCTCTCCCATGCCCCCACAAAATGCTTTGCTATGAATCCTTGTTTGTAGACAAGCTCAGACCGTACTAGCTGTGGCCAAACATTCTAAACAGGCTGCTGAGATGCTTGGCAGAGGAACAGGAATAAATACTGCACAGGGCACCCCTCAGTTATTTCAAGTCTTCTGAAACTAGAGCTTTGTCAGCAGTTGTGTTTACACCCTTTCTGAAGGTGGTGGAAGTCCTGCTTTGCACATGCAGGTCCCATCTCTATACTCTAGGAAAACAACTGGACTTTTGCTGCCCAGGCAGAGTGACTTTAGCATTGGTGTCCTATACACCAAGACAAAGTGTGCAGAGCACAGGAGCTATTGACACTATGAGGTGACTGACCCTGCTGGAGAGGCAGGTGATGGGAGGGAAATAGGAGTTCCTGAAGCCAGAAGAGAGGGGCAAAAAATGGCCTCGTAATAGTTACACAGCCCTGTTGGAGCCAGCAAGTCATTTGAATGTAGGTGGATAGAAAGTGGCTCATGAGCCATTAATTCTGAGGTACAGGTTTCCTTTTGGTGAATTACTGACATAGATTTGGAATGTTTGATCTTTTTATTTTCTTTTTTTTTTTTTCCTCTTTTTCTTTTTTCTTTTCTCTTCTTTTCTTTTCTTTTTCCCTTCCCTTCCC
>VWZI01003288.1:75551-94575 GCA_013396835.1 Psilopogon haemacephalus | reverse complement strand
GCCACACGCAGCGGGTGGAGCTGGTGCCCGGCAGGGCCCACGCCGTGCGCACCCTCAGCCTCAAGCCTCTTCTCTTCGGTGAGTACCGGCCCCGCTCTCTCCCCCAACCGCCCCCGGCCTCTTCCCCGCTGCTAGGTCAGCGGCAGGGACCAGCACCGGCCCCCAGGGACGCCAGTAGCCTGCAAACGGCTCGGCGCCTCCCCCGGGGCTGACCCGTGGGGGAGTGGCCCAGCCGGCGCCCGGTACCGGGGCTGTGGGAGCGGTGCCCGTGGGTCCCGGCGGTCAGGTCTCGAGGGCTTCCACTGCCCGCGCTGCCCTGTCAGCATCCACCACTGCTGCTGTAACGGCGAGGGGTCTGACGGCTGCGGGGGGGTTGTCTGCCACCCGCCGCAGGCTTACACCCGCTCAGGGGAAGCTGAGTCCTGCCGTGTTTGCTTTGCCTCCCTGGGCAGCTTTTCCTTGAGGCTGCGTTAAGAAGAGCGCGATTTTGTTTGAGCTATTCTAACCCGGTATTCGCTGAGGTTCCGTGTTCCGTTTGGTCTGCTTCGAAGAATTTGGAAGATTAACCTCTCCCAGGTTTTTCAGATTCCCTTAAAATAGAGTAGACAGCAGATCGCTGAAGAGGACCTTCAAGAAAATGCTCAGTATTAGGAAAGGAGAAGAGATCCCCAAACCTTCGGTAGCAAATGATGATAAAGCAATTTAGTCTTGGCGCTTCAGTGCTGAGGAAGCAAGCAGCAGGGGAGTTGATAGATTTCATGTCTTAAGCTGTGTCTTCCACTCTTTTGCATCCTGTTCTGGCTGCTCTCCGATAAACAACCACTTAACAGATACTTTAGAACCTTCTTTACCCTTCTGTGATTTTTGCTGTGACTGGTAAAGTCTTAATAACTGAACTCTGTGTTCTGGAAATCTACTGAGAATACACAAATTGGTTTTTTGGTGTTGTGGGTTTTTTTTAACAGATGATTACCACATTCCCGCTGTTGCAAAATCGGGAAACTTGTCTCTGAGAAGGTTGAATTGAACCTTTTAGATGCTTTCTCAGTAATATATATAAAGAGTTCTTTTCCTGAATCCAGATAGATATTATACACTGAAAGCCTTGCCATAAATCAGACAGGTTTCTTATTAAACTCCTTTAATGCAATAAGCATGTGGAAGAAATATATGAAGCTCTTTTGTCATTTCTACATCTGTGGTACTCAAGTTTTGCACATTTTGATGTGGATTTCTGTCTGACATTCAGTAAACAAACACACTGAGCTGGAGCTGATACTCCAGGGTGACTGCAATGCTGATGTCATTACCAGAACCATGGTCTGGGTCAATTGCTCTTGTTTTTGTTCAGAAAAAAAAACCTCCTGTTTCCCCCTTCTCTACCCTGCTGGTGCCATTTAAGTGAAAGAACTCATCCTGGCTTGCAAGGAAGGTGCTGAAGCTGACAGAAGCCAGTCTGGACCTGGCAGCACTGACGCCACAATTTTTAGCTTGTCACTCTGGCACCTCCACCAATTCCGGAGGAAGCTTTGCTCCCTGAGGATGCTATCACAGACATTCCACATTTCAGATGCCATATGAGTCTGTTCTCCCTTGTCCTCTGATAAGGAGGCCCTTATTTAGAAACTGCAAGTCGCAAGACAGCTCTTATCTCCTGGGCAAACTTGCCAGGAGCCAACTCTGACTTTTAAAAGACTTCCAGAGGCTATCTATGCAAACAATACCAGTCAAAATCAGCTGGTTTGGAAAACCTAATTTATTGCATCTCTGCCGTTTAAATTCATGGAAGTGTGTATTTACACTGCTTGCATTAGACAAACCCAGAAGCTGATAGCAAAGAAAGACTCTGGAATTTCTGGGGATTTTACTTAACACCAACTGTTGCGGGCTGTGAGAGCCAATTTAAGGGAGTAAGTGGCTGCTCTCTGATCTTTGCTTTCAGCAGAGCAGGCTGCCGTGGGACCACATAATGATTAAATGTGAGCTCTGTGCCGTGGGGCATGGCCCTGTGCAGCACAGGGGAACCTGTGGTTTGTTTTTGAAACGTGGGTAAGTCATCTGCGTTGAACCCAAGTGGATTTCACGGAGCTACGAAACGGTCCCTGCTCTATTTTGCTTTTCTCCCCCTCTGGCTACAAGACTTAATTTCTAAAAAGCTTGTAAGTCAGACCATCTGTGCACTTTTTAGTTAGGAAACACTAGTAATCAAATAATCCTATTAACAGAAAACAAATATCAGACAAAGCCTTTTCAACCTTCAGAGCTTTTATGGGTTCTGTCGTGTTTGCCAAACGCAGTCTGTTGAGAGGATGCTTCCAGGGCTGGGACCACCTGGCAGAGGATTCTGCAGTTTGCAAGGCAAGGCAGTGGAGAGGAACAGAAATAGGAAATCTCACTGTGGGTTTCTTCTGAGCTTCAGGGAATAGAAGTAATTGCTGCAGGAATGTCAGGGCAGAGATGAATTCCTGCGTGTCTGAGCGCTCATCTCAGCCCACACTATCTGTGAGGAGATCACTTTGCGGGCTGTTGGTGTGCTTTACGAGCACAGGGAGGCAATGTGTCTCCAGCAAACAGGGTGGCTCTCTCCACCACCCAGACCGCAGGCCTGGCTGAGAAAGGCACGATGCCTTTCTCCAAAAAGCCATTCTCCTTCCTTATTTCAGTCCCAAGTTTAATCCAGCCTAGGAAACTTCCCATGGACAGTATTTTATCAGGCAGTAGAGGTCCAACTCCTTGTCTCTTTCGGGGATTATTGCTGTGTTCTGCTCTGCAGTCTATAGCCCTGTTTACCCCTACAGGGAACTTAAGTCCCTGCTTAGGTGAGAGAGTGAGCTAAGAGAGCATGGCAAGACTTGAGTTTTGCTACCTATTGCATCTTCTTTGCACACAGGTGGAAGGCCAGGTGGCTCTGTAACATTTCTCCCATGCACATGCCAGAACCATGAGTAGCTGCTGTTGCACTGTGCTTGGGGCTCACCTTCAAGTCCCACACCAAAGCAGGGGTTTCAATAGCTTATGTCTCCTGCTCTGCATTTTCTCAAGGCCCTTGCAGTATCCTCATATCCTCAGTAGTTCCCCAGTTACCAGAGTCTTCTGATTTTAAACATTTCTGATGTTTCAAAACGGTTTTCCCTGCTATGCAGAAAGCCTCAGCTGTCTTCCGTGCTTCTCCTGCCTTGCTGGCCGTTTCCTTTTAGCTGAGTGGATGCTCATCAGCTCTCAGCACAGTCAGCTGAAGGGACAGCCTGAGTGACTGCTCAAGAGCAGAGTTGTTAGCATTCGTTTTTGAAGGGGCCAGGCATTGCCAGGGTGGGTGCTTCCCCGCTCAGCTTGCATCAGACCATTCAAATGGATAAAGTAGTTGCTCTGTTACACAAAAATCATCACTTAGCAGCTGGGGAGACTTTCGTGTAATCTCTCTGGGCAGAAAGCAGGCAGGCACTTGGGCAGCATCAGCATCTCAGAGTCCAATAATGAAGCTGAAAGGGCTGTCAGCTTTGATGTCCTTAAGTAGAAGGACCTCTTAGTAAAGGTCTCTTGTAGTCTGTGCTTGCCCGCAGAGTTCTGTTTTGTTGTGACACTAGAACCTACACAAAGCTGTGCGTGGCAAGACCTGGATCTGCAGAGCCTTGCAAGAGGGATATGTTAAATCTGCATCCTTTAACTCTGTCTCAGTACAATGGGGACCTGTAGGGAGGCCCTACCTGTGGACTATGACTGCTTCGAATCGCCTAAAAACGTCTTCAGAAGGCCAGCTGCCAGGGAAAGGAGTTTTCTAGCCATAGGGAGGGGAGCAGTTTCTCACTCTTGGGAGGGAGCCTTCTCAGACCTTGCGGGCAGCCTGCTCAGGGCAGCGGTGATGCTTCCACCTGCGCACTGCCTGATGCAGGTTCCTGTTCTTCTTCTGCCAGGCGTAGGCCTTGTTCACCACCACTTTGTCGCTCTGTACTTCACCGCTCACAACAAAGACCCCCGTGTGAGTGCCTCTCATGATGTTGTGTACACAGGTAGCATCTATGTCCAGCCACTGCTGGAGCCTGGCAGGGATTTCGGTTCTAAGGAGCGGGCCGTGCTTCAGGACTTCCACCCTGCCAGGGTCCAGGTCGAAGTCTGAGATGGTGGTGGTAGTGTTTTTCCTCAGAATTCGGATTTTCACCGCTGCAGGGGTTGGAAAAAAAAAGAGCTGTTAGTTTGGTTTACACTTCCTAGCTCTTAACTACTTAAAGGCATAGGCAGGGCAAGGCTTTTTTTGCTGTTTCTGTAATGTGGTGACACATCCATCCAAGCTCTTGTAATTGCAGTGAACTTGTAAAAGTTCTCATCTGAGGTTAGTTTTCGGTACTGAGCGCTGTTCTTCTTACTCTGCCTTCCCCATGAGCATGGCAAAGGCATATCAGCACCTCTGTGTGGGCACAGACCCTGCAGAGAGCTGGGGCATCATCCAAGTCCTGCTCTCATGCAGATTGCTTGACTCTTCTCTGAGCTGAGGTTTCAAGAGATGTTGATTGACACCTGCCCAGGACTTTTTTTTTTTTTCATGAAGGTTGTGCCTGAATTCAGGACAGTATCTTGAAAACTTTCTGCCTGCCAGCTGACTGAGCAGAAGTAGGCTAGGAGAGAGAGAGTTGCATTGCTAGAACAATAGTATTGAAGTTTGAAACACCTAGCAGGGAGTTTGCCAGGGTGTTTTATTGACAATTGATTGAAATGTTGGTCTGCAGAGGAAAACCAGAGCAGTGCTTGTGTTTAGCAGCCACAGACCAAAACCAAACACCAGAGCCTACAGAAACAAAGCAGGTGCACCTTTGGTGCTGCATGGAGCTGGGCCCTACTTCTATCCAACAGGTAAGTTGGAACACAAAAACCCCTCGCATCTGTTGTGAAAGATGCAGTTCCTCCAAAGCAGTTTGTTGTGGCAAAGTTGTTCTCTGTCGGTGTCACTCTTTGCTGCAGGAAACGGCAGCAGCTGAGAGGAAAAGGAGAGGTACTTACCAAAGTCATTGGTGCAGAGGTTTTCCAGGATCTCCCTGGCAGTACTGGCCTCCTCAAGCTCACAGTCCTTGCAGCTGGCTCGGGGTACTGCTGCAACAGAAATGTGGTTGGAATGCCCTTGTCAAGCATCATTTGAAAAGGCACAATGAAACGCTGAGACCTCTGAGTGCTGGGTTGTTGTTTCCAAGTTGTGCTTCCTCCCAAGCTGCCCAGGCCCTGAGAGACAGCTGAGGCTGTAAGGTGGGAGATGCTAAGTTATCCTTCCTGTGCCTGGGGCAGACACTGCTTGTTGTACTCTGTTTAGGCTTCTGTATGTTGCTGCATATTAAAGCAGCAGTGAAAATGCATTATCGAAGAGTCCTAGTTTGGATGAAATAGGAAAGCCTTTGGTATGCTCAGTGTCCACCCAGTGATGTTGAAAGGAGGCATCTGTTTTCTTCCTGTCTGCTCTTGAATCACAGAACATTAGAGGCTGGAAGGGACCTCCAGAGGTCATCAAGTCCAACCTCCCTGCCAAGGCAGGATCCCCTAGAGTAGTTCACACAGGAATGCATGCAGGTGGGTTTGGAAAGTCTCCAGAGAAGGAGACTCCACAACCTCTCTGGGCAGCCTGTTCCAAGGCTCTGTCACCCTCACTGGAAAGAAGTTTCTCCTCGAGGTGCAACATTCTCTGTTCCAGTTTGTAGCTGTTGCACCTTGTCTTATTGCTGCTGCCCACCAAAAAGAGATTGGCTCCAGCAACTTGACACCCACCCCTCAAATATTTGTACACATTGAGCAAATCTCCTTTTAGGCTTCTCAGCCCCAGATTTCTCAGTCTCCACAGAGGAGATGCTCAGGTCCCCAAATCATCCTCGTGGCTCTCTGCTTGACCCTTTCCAGCAGGTCCCTGTCTCTCCTGAACTGGGGAGTCCAATCACACAGTGTTCAGCAGTGTCTGGTGTTTAACTTAATCTTTCAGCCTTAATGATTTTCTTTTTTTCTCTCCTGTACCTCGTGTCTGCAGAGGCTCCTCATGCCCTTTTGCACTGTTTCCTAATGTTTCAAGAGGAGACTTTCAAAACATTTCTTTCTGCAAGTTAACACAGGGCTCAGCCGAAAGCTCAGGGCTGTGGCTCCTTGGCTCTGCTGGAAGCACATCTCACTGCCTGGAGCCTGCACACCACCAGCTCTCATGCTGTGCCTGGGTGTTAGGCTTTCACAGCCATTCCTTCTCCCTGCCCAAAACCCTGCGTGGTCTGATGGCACCCAGGGAGCTAATGAATGCAGAAGAGAGGGGAACAAGCTGCAGTTGATCTTACTCTGATTTTCTAGGCACAGTGGAGGTTCCCAAGGAGAACAAAACTGGAATGAATAAACTTTTTTTTTTTTTTTTCTCCCCTCAAATACAGCTTAAACCTAGAAATATTAGGAATAGAAACAAGGCATAGACCCATCTTTGTGATCCCTCCCTGGATGTGTTCAAGGCCAGGCTGGATGAGGTCTTGAGTGACCTGATCTAGTGGGAGGTGTCCCTGCCTATGGCACAGGGGGGTTGGAACTGGATGATGTTTGAGGTCTCTTCCAACCTAAACCATTCTATGATTCTATGATCTTTCAGTGTTACACGTGGGAAAACATATGAGGGGGAAAAAAAAAAAAACCACCTTACTTCTCCTGCTTGAGGAATTTTCATCCGTGGAGACTGCTGCAATGCACAGTTCATGATCGGCAGGAAACTTGTTGCAGTTCAGGATTTCAGGCCAGGGGTAGCCATAACAAGCCATGACGGGAGCACAGCTTCTCTTGACAGCTTCACACAGGCTGCGGCAGGGGTAGATGAGCCTGGGAAGGGAACGGGGAAGGAAGCACCTCTGGACTCCTGGCAGCAGGCTGAGGGTTAAGCCCTGGCACCGTACTGTGGCTGAGCATGGCACGTTGTATTACTGGCAGAGCTATGTTGGGGTCTTTGGTGTGTTTTGAACGCTCATGCCCAGGGTGCAAACAGTGGTTTCTGAGAACAGCAAGGACGAGGCTGTTCAGTACAGGCTGCTGCCAGAAGCCCTCTCCCTCTCTAGTTGTTCAAAGGATGCTTACCTTTACAGGTGCTTCCTTAGACACCGAGTTTACTTAGCAACTCTGATCGCTGCACACAAACCTCAGGATTTGTCTCTGCTGCTGGCATTGTCAGCCTGAGAACGTCCTCTCCCTACGTGTTGAAGGCAAGAGCTGAGGATGAGGGGCTGCAAGGAAGGTGGGTGAAGATGCTGGATGCCAGCACCTACTGTGCTGTGCCAGGAGGGCAGCCGTGCCTGGGCTGGGTGAGCAGGACAGCCTGCAGGAGGGAACAGAATGTTTCTGCTCCAGCATGTTGAGAGGGAAGGACCCTGCTGGAAAATCCAACTGCCCCTTGCCAAGGGGGGCAGGATGGCTTCTTGGGGGCTGCAGAAGTCACTGCAGGTGTGTTCCCTCAGGAGGCAAACACAAGTTGCGCTCTTGGGGATTGTACCTTGCTACAGCTAAAATAACTTGCAAAAACATCTTACCTGTCCAAGCAGATTGGTGCAAAGAGGGAGCAGAGGAAAATCCTTGCATCTGGGTGGCATTCCCGGGCCAGCAAGGGCAGCCAGCTGGAAGACTGCTGGATCACCTCTGGCATGGTCTCATGCTCCAGCAGGTTGGGAATCCTCATCTCGGAGTAGCCAATATCATAGCACAAGGCCATGCGGTGTGGAATGGGTGTGCAGCTGGAGGATCTTCTCAGGTAGCTCGCCCAGGCTCCTGGAGAGCCCCAGAGCAGCAGGCGTGCCAGGAGACCCAGCAGCCATGGGCCAGCCGCCCTCCAGGGGTGCCTCCGGTGGGTCGTGACCATGCTCAGAGCAGGCTGGGAGCAAAGGAACAGGCAGCACACCCCGGACTGAGCTGCTCCCAACTGTGGGATGCCTTTTATAGCCTAGGAGCCACCTCTCTGTCAATCCATCCTCATTAAGTGCGGCCTTTTCAGAGCCCTCGTGGGGAAGACAATGCTCCAATTTTTGTTTGCCAGTGGCCCTGATTGTTTGGATTTTAGCAGGGGTTTGGCTTAGATCAGCAGGTGTGGAAATGAGGGCAGCTGGGGAGGGATGAATGACTTGGCCCGTGTGTCTTGGGGCTCTTTTCAGCCAAGATTGGATCTCTGTTTGACACCAGCGCTCCAACAGCATCCCCTTTCTCTTGCTCCAGGATTAGTCATTATTTCATAAACCCCAATGTTTTCCTCCCTTTTGTTTTTTGTAAAAGCAATCAAGTGTTGCTCAAAGTCAATTAGGAGCCATTTGTTTAGCCGGGTCCATTGTTGAGCAGGCAGGGAGATAGGATGGGTCTCACAGCCAGAAGTTAACTGTTTCAGAGAGCTAAAGGGTTAGAGAGTAACTAATTTGCAGCTGTGGAGCCAGGTTGTTTGCAGATCGGATTGGCAGCTCCCTCACCTTGCAAGCTGCGGGACGGGGCACCCTGGCCGGCTAACACAGTTTTTTACTTGGCTACTTGGCTGCAGAATCCTGTTACTGCTGCTGAAGAGCAGGATTGTCCTTCCTCCAGCACGTAATTAAGATTCCAGAAGCCGTCATTATCGTAGCCCTGTTTGGGGAACTGGGAGTAGCGGGAGGGTGCTCGCCAGCACGCACAGGTCACTCGGACCCGGTGCCGTGCCCCGAGGTTCAGGCTGGGCAGTGCAGGCTTTGGCTCTCAAGAGGCTTTGGCTCTCAAGCATCCCCTGGCACAAGGAGCCTGCACTGCCTCTGGCGGAAATTGCTTCCTTGGAGGCTGTTAGTGATACAGCTGGCTGCATTGTGTTTCTGGGGCTGCCCAGGAACTTCTGCTTTTCTACAGCTCTAGTTCTGCTCTCTGCTGACCCAGAAGCCAACTGCTTATTTGCTTATTGGCAGTTCGAGCTGATAGGGTTGATTTAAGGTCATGGAAGTAATTTACCTCCTTTTTTTTTTTTTTTTTTTTTTTTTTTTTTCCCCCTGTCTTTGAGGACTGCTTCTGTAGTTAGAATCATGAAATTGTTTCAGTTGGAAAAGATCTTTAAGATCATTGAGTCTATCATGTATCCATGGCACATACCTAGGAATTGGAGTCATAGAATCAGTCAGGGTTGGAAGGGACCACAAGGATCATCTAGTTCCAACCCCCCTGCCATGCCCAGGGACACCCTACCCTAGATCAGGCTGCCCACAGCCTCTGCCAGCCTGGCTGCAAACACCTCTAGGGAAGTGGCCCCAACCACCTCCCTGGGCAACCCATTCCAGGCTCTCACCACTCTCATGCTGAACAACTTCCTCCTCACACTCATTCTGAGTCTACCCACCTCCAGCTTTGCTCCATTCCCCCTAAAGTAGCCTAAAACGTCCCTCCCCAGCTTTTCTGTAGGCCCCCTTCAGATACTGCAAGGCCACAATAAGGCCACCTGGGAGCCTCCTCTTCTCCAGCCTGCACAGCCCCAACTCTTTCAGTCTGCCCTTGTAGCAGAGGTGCTGCAGCCCTCCGAGCATCCTCGTGGCCCTTCTCTGGACACTCCAGCATGTCCACATCCCTCTTGTAATAGGGGCTCCAAACTGGATGCAGTACTCCAGGTGTGGTGGAGTAGAGGGGGAGAATCACCTCCCTGGCCCTGCTGGCCACACTTCTGATGCAGCCCAGGCTGTGATTGGCTTTCTGGGCTGCAAATTCTAGGAGACTGCAGTTCAGAGAGCAGAGACCTTGGGCTTAGGAGCACTTAAACCTGTCCTGCTTTGGTGGTTCTCAATCTGCTGGGACACAGAATAGCTGTGGTGTGGAATGGGATCTCATGAGTGCTTTGCAAGTGGGTGCCCTCTGCACTGTGCAGCTAGAAATTTCTTAGCCTCCTAATCATCAGTGGATTTCTTTGCAATCAGATTTCCCTGGGATCCTGGTACTGCCCAGTTTCTGCTGGTAGTGTGCTGCAAGGGAAAGCTGGTGATACTGGGATGGTGCCTGGATGTGAAGCATGTCACCCACCGTGCACACTGTCTTCCCCATTAATGCTGTGTTTGCAGTCCATGTTTAGTGGGGAATCAAGTCAGAATGAGTTTAGAAGTTGTCTCCTTTCTGTTTGAGTTTCATAGCAGAGCCCTGTGACATTTTCCCCTGAAAGGTGTTTGGTTCTGTGCAAAGCCCTACCCTCTCCACATGAGGGCAAGGAAGCAGGAAACCCTGACCCATCACCACTGCCCATCATAAAGAGGTTTGGTCTCCCTTCCTGTGAGCTGTGATCCACATAGCACCTTTGAAGTGATAATGTGCAGTGATAGGACCTTTGCTCACTCCTTTGTCCATTGTGCTATCCACAAGAGAGTGTAAGGGCTTGACCCCTGAATCCAAACATTTAGGAACTGCTGCTGTAAAAATAGGCACTTCCAGCAGCTCAGGTGTGTGCTGTATGCTCTCTGAGAGCTCCTCTGGTAGAAGGGCGGATGTGTTTGACTGCCCCAAATTTAGGCAATTCCTAAAATCCCCCACCCCCTCCTTCTTTTGGGCTTTTTATTTTCCTCTGAGTGGTCTGCCCTTGGTATTGGGTCCCACAGTATCAGTTCCTCACTCTCTCTTGTTGCTGCTCACACTTTTGCTGCAGAAATTCCCGACTTTCTGACAGAGGAGGAGTGCAAGCTCATCGTCCATCTGGCACAGCTGAAGGGGCTGCAGAAGAGCCAGATTCTACCAACAGATGACTATGAGGAAGCCATGGAAATGATAGAAATCAGCCAGATGGACATTTTTAATCTGCTGGACCACAATCAGGATGGGCAGCTGCAGCTCAAAGAGGTAGAGTACAGGACAGAGCAGAGGAGGTTTGCTGGGGGACTCTGGCAGGTCGCTTCCTTAGATGGATGCGCTTGTGTAGAGCCAGACCCTAGTATACCCTGGTCAGTATTTGCTTATTTTCATGTCTCAACACTTGGGCTGGCCTTCAGCATGGAAATTTCTGGGGAAATGCAGAGCAGTTGTCATGCTACTGGGAGGTAGCAGCAGCCCTTGGCAGGAGATGTGTGTTGTTCAATACGCTGGGTGAAACGTTCCTTGTGCTGTGGCTTTCCTCTTGCTGGGTGTTCCGGGGCAGTGAGTCTGCAGCGTGGCACTGCTTTGTGCAGCCCAGAGGGAGCTGACTCTGCTAACTGAGGAGGCACCAGCAAAGCCACCCCTGTTAGTGAGCCCAGAGGGTGATAATGAGCACCTTGTCCACAGCTCCTCTGCACCCTTGACCTGTATGGCAGAGTGCACCAAGGCAGGCGCTGGCAGTTCAAGGATGTCCCTGCCCAGGCTCCCATTTCAGATGGAGCTGGGAGTGTGCTATCTGATGGGCAGCAAGTGTTTTGGAGTGTGGAGAGCTGCACCAGTGACAAGGCAGGACAAGGCTCCTTTCTCTGGGAGCCTGCTGAAAGCTCTTCAGGATACACTGTCCTTCTGTCTGCGTGGAAAGGCAGCGTTTTATTCCAAGCCTTTGTCTTAGACAAGTAAAAAACATTCTTTTAGCTGTACTTTCTCTTCAAGAGAGCTGTGCCCTCTCCGTGTCAAAACTGCTTAACTGAGTCTCAGCAGTCATTTGCCATGACCTAAACTGGAAATAGCAACACCCCTCAGCCACAGCTGCGTGTGGCTGCCAGATGATCCTCAGTGCCATCTCTCTGGAGAGATGTGCTGACGCCTGCCTGGCTGCTGTGCCGCCGAGAAGCGCTCGCCAAACATCAGAGAGGGAATCTCTGGGTTCCAGCAGGACCAGTGCCCAGCATCGATCCATTTATGCATTTCAGGTGTTGACCCACACCCGTCTTGGGAATGGCAGGTGGATGACCCCCGAAAACATCCGGGAGATGTACACTGCAGTCAAGGCTGATCCTGATGGCAATGGTAAGAGCAGCTCCGTAGGAATTCCTTCACCATGCTCGATGCTTCACACCACCACGTGGGGCAGAGCAATAGCTGCGTCTGTGCCCAGGTTTGTTCCTCTAGTTGTGTCCTTCAAAGGAAAGGAACACTGCTTTAGA
Organism: Psilopogon haemacephalus; assembly: GCA_013396835.1. Lineage (NCBI taxonomy): Eukaryota > Metazoa > Chordata > Aves > Piciformes > Megalaimidae > Psilopogon > Psilopogon haemacephalus. Next base: position 82,558 of record VWZI01003288.1, on the reverse strand, counting down.
GACCCTGACAGAAAAGTAACATCAGTGTAACATCAGTGCAGACCTCTCATCACAGCACTCCTGCCCTTTATCTCCAGCCTAGCAATAGACTTAGTTACACCACCTGGACTTAGATCTTGCAGAAATAGGAACAAAATACAACTCCACACTCCTTCTCCCTTGTCAGACCTACCTTGGTCTGTGCCCCACTGTTACAGAAATCTTCAGGATGCACTTCTGCTGCTGTGGTCAGACACCACTCTGGCTCTGACCATGTAGCTTTTGTCAAGGTGCAACCTCTGCTCCTCTCCTGTTTTTAGGGAGAATTCTGCAGCAGGCTGGGAGCCCTCCATCACTGGCAGAATAGAATCATAGAATCATAGAACGGTTCAGGTTGGAAGTGACATCAAAGCTCATCCAGTTCCAACTCCCCACCATAGATGGAGGCACCTCCCACTAGAACAGGTCACTCAAAGCCTCATCCAGCCTGGCCTTGAACACCTCCAGGGAGGGAGTAGCCACAACCTTCCCGGGCAACCTGTGCCAGTGTCTCACCACCCTCACTGGAAAGTGTTTAAATCTCCCCACTGGAGGTGAGGGTGGTCTTCATTACTGACCTCCTTCTCTGCTGCTGCAAACTCCCTGAACTCCATGAGGCCACTTCTGCCTCTCCTGTCTGCAGTCTCCAAAGGGTTCTTGCTGGTCCGGACATGTACTCTAACCTCTGCTGCTCTAATTAGAGTGGCCTCAATTAAGCAACAGTCTGTTTCCTAATCATATTAAGTGAATGCACAGGCTCTGCATGCTCTCTTCCAGTGACCTGACGTTGAGAGCTGCCCAGGAGGAGCTGATTTGGCATTGAAGCAGTACCCTTGTGAATGCCTAAATATCCGGCGGGCACCCCGTGCCCTTCTCCTCCAATCTGGTGGTATTCTTGGCAGGGGTAGGAGCGTATGACGGAGTCCTCAGTGGCTTTTCCACTGTTCTGGACATTAACAAATGAAAGGTCCTGCTGAAGCACTCTTGGCAGGACCTTGCTTCCAGAGAGCTACTTCCCTCCCTTGTTAGGTTGGTACGTGACACCGAGAGACCAGGTCACAACCTGGATGTGGCACTGCGTCATCAAAGACCACATGGAGTAAGGGGAAGTGGGGACAGCAAAACACTGGAAATAACAATGATGTAGATGATTTGATGACGACTGTCCCAGGATGACCCTGGTGGCCAGTCCTTCCTCCTGCTCCTCTGTGCCCACGGAGCAGAGCTGACAACTCAGCAGCACTGGGTTTGCTGCCCGAGCAAGCTGCAGTCACCACCACAATGTGTGCTGGCTGCTGCACAGCACGCTGCAGCACTCCACACACTGTCAGGCCCTGGTCCCCAGGGCACAGCTTTGCTTCTCCAGGGAGGTGACACAACAAATGTGAGGATTTTTCTGCAGCTGACAAAGGCAAGAGTCCATCCCTTGCCGAGTCCCAGAGAGAGGACACAACAAATGTGAGGATTTTTCTGCAGCTGACAAAGGCAAGAGTCCATCCCTTGCCGAGTCCCAGAGAGAGGACACAACAAATGTGAGGATTTTTCTGCAGCTGACAAAGGCAAAAGTCCATCCCTTGCCGAGTCTAGCTGAGTCCAAAAAAGAAATACCTGTTTTAGTAGAGACCACTTTTTGTCTCCCACTTTTCTGTTATTTCTACTTGGGCAGGATTGTGCTCTATTGTACTTCCAGCTTATGTTTTGCAAGCGGAAGAATGTGCTCCTTTGTGGGGGGGCTGGCATTTGTAAATCACTGTGAAAGGTTTTGTAGCATATGTGTTCCAAGATGTCCTGCTCTGCCCTTAAAAGTGTCTGTTTAATTATCTCAAGAGCAAACCCCAAGGCATCAGGTGGCACAGGCATTTAGATGTGACAGAGGTTACAGAGGTTAGAACTGTAATGGCTGGGGTGGTTTTTTTTTATGTGTTGCTTTGTGCGTTTTAGGAGCTTTTTAAAGTTTAAAATGGTATTTTGTCTGTCCCAGTTCTGCCCCTGCATGGTTCACTTTTGCAAGTTGCTGCATGACCTCTACTCTGCTAAAGGCAAGAGTGTTGCTGGGCTCTGTAACCCTGTACATATGGGGAACAGCCCATGGTGGGAACCATGGACCCCAAATAGTAGTGGACCCCAAATGGGGTTTGCTTGAGGAAGGCACTTTCTGCGGTGCCCTCAGCTGCTGCTTTCTCTGCGTACAGGGCTCCAAGAAGACCTGCAGCTCAGTCAGTTGGCTTTTCCTGTCCTCCCATAGGTGTGTTGAGTTTGGAGGAGTTCAAGCAGCTGAACATTCGTGATTTCCACAAGTACATGGGCAGCCAGAAAGTGAAGATGAGCGACTTGGTGCGCAACAGCCAGCACACCTGGCTGTACCAGGGCGAGGGTGCACACCAGGTCATGAGAGCCATACGGCAAAGGTAAGGGCCAGGCAACTGAGGGGCAGTTGGGTTTGTGTAGGCATGAGGACCACCTGTGCTGGGAGAGGCAGTGGCAGGCTCGATGACATTCACACTTCCTTAATTGCCTGAAAGTCTTTGGAGTATAAAGAGCCAACGAACGCAGATACGAAATGGGGAGAGGAGGTTTCCGTTAGAGCAAGAATTTGTATTGTCCTGTGGAAAAGGAAAAAGAAAAAATCAAACCTTTCAGCATCTCCATTCACTTTTGGGAACAGCCCTCTAAACGCAAGAAGACTTGGCATTGTGTGAAGTAATTCATTCTAATTAGTAAATGAGCTTACTGGGAGAAACTGCCTGTTTCCACTGCTGTCTGGGTGCCAGCAGTTACTGTCATTTGCTGCAGTTACTCATGCATTTCAGTGAAATCTGTCTTAGCTGTTCAGAGCTGACTTTTTAACAAGCACAACTTCACCTCAAGTAAGCCGACTTAGTTTAATCCTCCGAGCACATGTACCACAGAGCAGCTCGCAGCAGATGGGAGAGCTCTTACCCTTCCCTTCGTCTCAGATTTGTCGCTGGGAAGCGCTGAAACCCAGCACGCAGGCCAAAAAATCACTTAGCTGTGCTGAGTTTCAGATAATTGGCTGGAAACTCTCTTCTTACAGTGCTGGTCCTCACTCAGAACATGGGTGGGTAAAATCTGTCCCGAGGCTTGAAAATGGCTGTTGGCCACTCCTTTTCTTCAGTGCATTCCAGCAGGAGAATGGGGTCACACATTGGCTTGATTAGAGCAGGCTGTGGCTGCCACCTTCTCCGTGCCAGTTAGGCAGCACACGCAGGCATCAGCATACTGCTTGTACACTCTTCATTTGGCCACTGTTAGGAGGATGTGAAGACGTGGCGCTGAAGGAGGCCGACAGTCCTCCCCGGGACCATGTGGTGCCTGGAGGGGCTTTGTCATTCCTCTTGCACCTGCCCCGAGGGCTTCACTGGTCCAGGTTCTCAGAGCTCTGAGTGTTCTTTGGCAGGTCTCAGGACGTACCTGCTTGCCTTGGGGATGATCTCAGATGTAGCAGCGGAAAAATCCCAGAGCAGGAGGGCTCCGGTCTCCTTGATCACTTCCAGTGCCCCTCTGCCCTGGGGAGAGGCTGCTGAAAGGGCAACAGGGAAAGGTGAGTTAGGTGACAAGAACATTCCTAGAGGTAGTCTCTCATTCCCTCTCAGCAGGGGCCTTGTGCTTTGCCCTGTCCTCGAGGTCTGTAGGTGGTGAGCAGGAGTCCAGAGAAGCGATGAGATGGCACATGAAGGCTCCAGGGACACACACACAAAGGATCTTGCTGAGCAAGCAAAGGCTTCCCGAGAGCAATCCTGCTGGAGATGCACCCTTCAGTTTTGAGGTTTTTTATTAACCTCGACGAGGACTTTGTGAGCGATGCCGATGGTCCAACAGGTCTGTAAGGACCTAGTTCTCTCTTGGCATGCTTGCTGCAGCCCATCTGTCTCTCCGGTCTCTTGGGGAAGGGGGTTTTCTTTCTCTGGATTTGCTAGCTGCTTGGGAGTAGTGTCAGACAAGGGCAGTGGAGCATTGCCCTCACCTGCTCCCTTCTCCTCTTCCTCAGGGTAATGCGTCTGACTCGCTTGCCCCCTGAGATTGTGGAGCACAGCGAGCCCCTCCAGGTTGTGCGGTACGACCAAGGAGGGCACTACCATGCCCACATGGACAGTGGACCTGTCTTCCCCGAGACTGCCTGCAGCCACACGAAGCTGGTCGCCAATGAAAGTGCTCCCTTTGAGACCTCCTGCCGGTAAGCTCTGCCTTGGCACCCTCTGGAACACGTTAGAGAGGAGGCGTGGAGAGCTCTTTCACCTCACCTCGTGTGAGACTCCAGTGCTTAGCACCAGCTCTGGAGACTGCTGACATGAAGAAGTTTTGAAGGAGGAGGTGGGTGACTCCTGGGTGCTCACAAGAAAAGGGCAGAGTGGTTCTGCAGAGCTGCTGGGCCATCCCCACCAGAGGCTAGAGATTGCACCCTCAGTGTTGTGGGTGGGAAAAGCTGATGATGTAAATCATGTATCTTGTGATGTCTTGGAGGAACTGCTGTATGTATGGTGGAGGAGCAGGGTACAGACAGCCCCTGTGCATCCCCTTCTGTTCCAGTTGTGTCCCCTGAAAGCCACTCCTGTCTTGCAGGTATGTGACAGTGCTGTTCTACCTGAACAATGTGACTGGGGGAGGTGAAACGGTCTTTCCTATAGCTGACAACAGGACATATGAAGAGATGGTAAATGAATCTCACCTGCACGTTACCCCTGGGGCTTTGGAGTCCTTCTTTGAATGCCTTTTTTTCGCTGTGGGTGCAGGAGTCGACTGCACGATGCTGGAGGAATAATGTCCAGCCTTTGTAGTTAGAGCGTGGGGAAGCTGTGCTCTGCTTGTCATCTTTTCCCTGTGGGGCCAAGGGAAGAGGTGTGGGGCTTTGAGAGCTGCAGTTCTTCCCATGCAGAGGTGTGAGGGGTGGGCTGTTGGCCTTGCTGCCACCACACAGGTGCTGCTTGCTTTTGTCCTGGCAGGACTTCTCAGACAAAATTTTGGCAGGTGTGTTGTGCTTCTGTGACACAATGCATTAAGGAATGGGTGGCTGCTGAGAAACAGGTTTTGGACCTCCAGGGGACCAAAACTGGCTTCAATGGGTGGGTTGTGAAAGCCTTCTCCTGCCAGTATAAGCTTTAATCTATGTGAAGTGTTCAGACGATGGCTGCAGCAGAGGCAGCCCAGGGTGGGCGCTTTGTTCCAGCCCCATTTGTGACACCTTCTCTGTGGTTTCTTGCCAGTCTTTGATCCACAATGACATTGACCTGCGAGATACTCGGAAAAACTGTGACAAGGGCAATTTGCGAGTGAAACCTCAGCAAGGCACAGCTGTCTTCTGGTACAACTACCTGTCAGACGGAGAAGGTATGGGAGGGGTAGGACTGCAGGGGGCAACAACAGCCTTCCTGCAGCGGCTGAGAGCTAAAGGGTGGTAGCCGCCTGCCAGTGGGAACTGTAGAGCCTGCTTGTCACCAGCTGGGTAGGAGCTTCCTGGCTCTGAAAGGCTTTTGTTTACAGGCAGTAGGTCAGTGGCTTCTAATGTCTTTGGGGGACAGGACTAGCTAGCAAACAAAGACCTTGGCTGCACTAGCAGTTGCAAGCTGCCTCCTATCCTGCTGTGCGAGCTGAAACTCCTGCTGGAACTTGGTCTGCAATTCAGAATGTTTCACTGATGTGGTGTTGCCCAAAGGGATGGGGAGGAGAGGTGGCAGACAAAGGAACAGCCATCAGCTCTGCAGCCCAGGGAGGCATGGTCTGCCCTGTGCAAGGCTTTGCCGTGCTTGGGGCCCACTCCTGAGCTTTATAGCTCAGCCACAGCTTGATGATATGTATCCCTGGGGCTGCTTTTCTCATGAAGCACAGCATGGCTTTCCCTGACAGCCAGGGTAGGGGGTTGACATTAATCTTCCAGGCTGATGGTGTGTGGTGCCAGAGTATTTTGATGGCAGATTTTAAGCAGTGATGGGAGGAAGAAGTATAGCATCTTAGGTCCCCTGGGAGCATCCCGTGTTTCCATCTCTAGAAAAGCCACAGACAGAGGAGGTCACAAGACTAGCATTTGGGCTGTTGAATGCTAATACCAAGACCTGTAGGAGCAAGCCCTGATAATATCACTTTCCTGGAACAGTCTTGTGTTTTCACAAGCAAACTGTTCCTAAACGGAAGGTGGTGGCTAATGCAAGTCTGCCACAGAAAAAAACACTCAGGCCCTCTGTAAAGAGAGGGTAATTTAGAACTGCTGAAATGCCATCTCTTAACCCAGCCAAGAGCATCTGACTTGCATGGGCCTTCTACTGGCAACATTCATCTCTTACATGCCAACCTCCTCTTTTTGTGAAGAGTTGGAAAAAGCAGCAGCTGTGGCATAGAATACAAGAGCTCTTGAGCTGAGTGGAGACATGGAGGCAATGAATGGTTGCATTTTGGGAACATGCCCTGGTCAGCTCCTCATAGTGCAATCCCACCCTAGCACCTAAGTTGGAGGGGCTCCAGGAGGAACCAACTCCTGTGGCTTATATCTGGGCTAAACTCCAGGCAGGTGCTGTGTGCAGGAGAGGTGCTGTCAGTGTTTGCTGGTCATGCTGCCCTGCACGTTCCAGTCTGTCCCTGAGGGTGCTGCAGCACTCCCTTGCTTTGCTCCACAGGCTGGGTAGGGGAGCTGGATGACTTTGCCCTGCACGGGGGCTGCCTGGTCACCCAAGGCACCAAGTGGATCGCCAACAACTGGATCAACGTGGACCCCAACCGGCGGCGGCAGCTGCAGTTTCAGCAGGAGATGGAGCGCTTGGCAGGGGCCGAGGCCGGGGGCGAGTGGACGGTGGACAAAGCCTACAGCAGGGCACACCTGGAGCTGTAGGGCCGGGGGCGCGCACGTGGCCTTTTCCCGCGCTGGGCGGGGGGGGCGGGGCCGCGGGCCACGTGCGCGGCGGGGCCGCGTCGCGCGCAAATAAAGCGTGGAGAGACGCGAGCGGCGTCCGCGTGCCTCGGGGGCGGGGCCCGGCGGGCGG
>VWZI01003288.1:41293-62470 GCA_013396835.1 Psilopogon haemacephalus | reverse complement strand
GTGTGCAGGTCTCGGTGAGGCTGCCGGGGGCGTAGCTGTGGGGGTTCTCCGTGGGGTGCCCGTAGAGGTCTTTGTGGAAGTGTGAAGGGCTGGCTTCGGGATGCCCTTGGGACTCGCTATGGAGCTGCCCTGGACCCACGTGTCCGAGCCGCTCTCTGTGCACGCAGGGTGCCGTGCCGCGGACATCGCCTCATACCGGCGGACGACGAGATGTACCAGCGGACGCGGCTGACGGTGCTGGAGCCGGAGTCCCCCAACATCATGTTCGTCGAAGGCTACACCAGCCGCAGCTTCACCATCAGCGGGAACCTGGTGGTGGGCCCATGTGCCATCCTGCCCCGAGCCATCCTCCAGTGGAACGTGAGTGCCCAGCGGCAGGCTGAGGACTGCTCTGCACCCTCCTATTGTTAGGTGAGCAGCTCAGAGCTTCGGTGTCCCCGCAGGTGGGCTCCTACAAGGATGTCTCGCATGAGAGCCTGTCGCTATTCCGGCTGCTGGAGCCCCAGATAGGTACGTAGGGCTGCCGAGGAACAGCTGCCCCTCTGGGCCTGTACAGCTCTCCCTCAGGCCACCCCAGTGCTCTGCTGGTGTTTTGGGAGAAGGAGCTGCTCTCTGCCATCCTGCTGAGCCGTAGCAGGGGGAATGGCACAGCAGGGCAGGCTTCCGCCCCCATTTGGGGTCCTGCAGGGGCAAGCTCTTGGTCCCTTGAGGACGGCAGATCTGAGTGTAGCTCTGCCCACCCTTGCCTGAGGTCGTATGCTGGTTACAGAGATCCTGGTGCTGGGCACAGGAGACAGAGTGGAGCGGCTCCATCCTGCCATGCTGAAGCAGATGCGGGATTGCGGGATCGCTGTGGAGGTGCAGGACACGGTGAGGAGTGAGCAGAGGGGTAGGAATGATGGCACTGGGGCACCTCGCCCTGTGCTATGGGACTCTGCCTGCCCAGGCGTGGGCAGGAGGGAGGAGACCAGGTGCCCCACAGGGAAGGGCTGTATCTGCTGGGGCCTGACACCCTCCCTTTTCTATTCCACAGCCAAATGCGTGTGCAACCTTCAACTTCCTAACAAGTGAAAAGCGCATGGTGGCTGCTGGGCTCATTCCCCCACGGGGCATCTACGCAGGGATGTAGCAGCAATTCTCTTATCTGCCTGAAGCTCTCCGAGAATGCTTCGGACTAAACTGTCAGAGCTGCTGGTGGGTGGTGGCTCTGCACACCGGAGGGTGCTGTGAAGTGTGAGGGCTCAGCTCTGCCTCAGAGTCCCTGGTTTTTTGGCCTCCTTGCCCCAGTGCAAGGCACATAGCATGAGTATTGCTGGCAGCATCTGTGGCCCTGCCCTTCTGGCAAGGTAGTACCTTGGCAGCAAGAAGCCGTTGCCACAAGGCAGGGTGCAGGCTGACAGGGTGAGTTGCACAAGCCCTGGGCATATTTAGAATGCCACAAGCAAAATACATGCAGATTGGAAGTACAGAGGAAGCACGTGGTGGTTAATGAGCAACAGAGAGGCTGCGACCTTAATGCCTGTGCTTGCTGCCCCTGTGGAGCTGGACAGGTGGCAGGGGGGTAGCTGTGGATCAACCACTGCAGCACCTGGTACCAGCTGGGTAGCATGCCTAGTGCCAGGAGTACCACCTGCAAACAGCCCTCTGGGCACAGCCAGCACTAGCAACTGGTGTGTCCCAGCAGGTGCTGGCTTACCCCAGAGTCTTCTGCAGCGTTTGGTACTGGTGTCCTCTCTGTATCTCATGCTGCATCCCCATCTCCCTGGAGGCTTGGCTCAAGCAGGGAGCACAGAGAGGGCCATGGTCCTTTTCCTCACACTTTGCACTGGCTCATAGTCACGGATGCCACCCCTGGGGCTGGGGTAGAGGGTACATATAGCTAATTATAGCCTTGTGCCCCAAACTTTGCCACCTCTGCAGGCCAAAGGGGTGAGAGGAGATAGGGGAAAGGTGGCTGCAGCCAGCAGCACTGAGTCAGGCTGAGGCAGCCTTGCTTAAGGAATGAGCTGTGTTAATGTCTGATGTTGACACCATTATGGTGTCCTTCAAGGCTCTGTTTAGCACCTGTAAATCTGAACTGAGGTCATCACACTGCAGTGTTTTGTGGTTTGTTTTTTTTTCCAGTCAACAATGTTAAGAGACAGAAAACACTGTCAGTAAACATGTGCTTTTCAGCAGGGGTGACCTTTGGATGGTAGGGAGGACAGAGGACTGAGTGAGGTGTGACATACTTGGGTCATCTAGTGGTGAAAGTGTAGGTCACCTGGCCAAGCCAGGGAGATTTGCACCGGTCAGGCACACAGAATCCCAACCGTGAACGGTGCCTTTACAAGCCTGAGTCCTTCCATGGCCACTGTGCCTGCGCCTTACAGTAAACAAACTGCACCTGAAGCCTGGCAAGCATCGCTCAGCCCAAATGGGTGCAGCTCCTGGGGGATGTAAGGACTGGGAGATCTTTAGGGGCAGAAACAAAGAAAAGGAGAAAACAGATTTGTGAAGACCAAGCATGGAAAAATCCAGGTCTGTGGGTGTGGTGCATGTAAGCAGTTGCAATGCAGAGCGCTTCCAGGGTCGTGTGGGTGGGTGGCTGCATGCACATACATGAGCACCTACACCACTGTAGCAGCTGAATGCATGGGGTCCTGTGGCAGCCTGGCTGCTGCTGAGTGGTCCTGTAAAATCCATTTGCTTTCTTGCCCAGCAGCCACTTATTTTCTGCTCTCAGGAATGTGTTTGTTTTTTAAACATCATACACTTCATTACCCATTCGGTCTTGTCTGTTCCCTTCCACCCCATCCCCCTCACAGCATCCTTCCAGGGCCATCAGCTGCTTCTGAGAGGGTGGAGTGCCAAGGAAGGAGAGCAAAGGCAGTTTGGAAGGAAGAGGGGCTCCAGGCTGACACTAATTGCACATCTTTTCTCTTTTATTGTAAAACACGGTCAACGCGTGCAGGGCCCCAGGCACCAGCCCAGAATCACTGCTCCTGGGCAGGGGGTGGGTGGGCCCTGCTGGGTGGTGATGAAGCAGCCAAGGGACACAGGGAGCTCCAGGCAGCCCACAGAGTAATGGCACTTCTGCAGCAAGAGCAGCTCCTGCGCAGGGCGGCGCAGGGCTGAGTGGCACAATGACAGACAACAGACAGACAGACTTCCTTCAGAAAAGGCGTTTCTCATACCTGTGGGGGGCAGCAAGCCAGAGCCCTTTTACTGACCCACCTTGCCCAGGCTGAGGCCCAGAGCCACAGTTAGGACAGCTCCTAGTGTACCAGTGCAGAACAGCCCCAGTACACTGGCAGCTCCACTGCTCAGTGCCCTGCTGCCAGAGGAGTGCCAGCCCAGGCCAGCTGACAGGTTGTGGCTCAGTCCAGCTGCACAGTGGCAGGTGAAGCCAGCAGCAAGCCAAGCCTGCAGCATGAAAGCTGAGGCACAGGATGGCTGCACTTAAGTCCCCTCACCACCCACCCCAGGGAGATGGGAATCTTGCACTTACGAGTGAAGGCCATGCACCCCTCCTTCCACCTGGGCAGATGTCGTCCTCTTCTCAAACTTGAGCTCTCCCGAGTACATCATAGCTCTGATGGGGAAGGATACATGTCACAAGCCAGCCACAGTCCAGAAGAGGCAGTGCTCAGGCAGCTGGAGCATTTGGGATGTGGGAAGCTGGTCCTCCAGAATGACCTTTGCTGTGCTCCCAAGAGCCAGGCAGAGTAAGGTAAGCCCAATATTTCAGGCCCAACCAGCTGAATATGCCACAAGACATCACCCTGCACCTCACAGTCTATGACACAGTGCCCACTGCAGACAAAGGATGACTACAGTGAGGCCAGACCATGCAGAACATGCTGCAGCATGGGTACAACTTGCTCAGGGACACCAAATGGCAGCACTGTGACCTAACCAAAACGTAAGCAAGAGGAAACACTCACCTGACTTGGGTCAGGCTCTTGGCACCAATATCCTGGCAAGAATGCTGGATTCCAGCAATCAGGTAGGGAATGAACTTGTGGATAGAGCCCTTGTCCTGCACTGCACCAGAGACTCCTTGGGCCACTTTGATTTTGTCTGTCTCACTGTATACAAGCACAAATGGAGTAAGTCTGTGAAGCAGAGAAGCCCCAAAAGTTTGTTCTGCTGCCCCAAGCACCATTCCTCACCTAAAATAGCGGTTCTGGCTGCCCAAGTTCTTGTCCATGGCATCCAGCGAGCCCATGCCACGATACTTCTTCAGCCTAATTCCATCTGAGAAGAAGTACTCACCTGGGGCCTCTGTGGTGGCAGCCAGGAGGGAGCCCATCATCACTAGCACAAGAGAGCACCAGAAACTACGTGTCAGCAGCAGGGAGGCAGTGGCTGCAAACCCCTCTGAGTCCCTAGGCTCAGCACTCCGATGGATGTCCCCAGGCACCTGAAGGTGCATTCTCAGGCCATGTAGAAACTTCTTGGCAGCCTCCCTGCAGCGTGCCCCAGCTGCCCGAGGTGCTGCTCACCTGTGGAAGCCCCAAGTGCCAGGGCCTTTGCGATGTGCCCGACTGTCTGGATCCCTCCGTCCGCGATCACAGGAACGCCAAACCTCCTGGCGTATTCCGACACCTTGTACACTGCTGTGGCCTGGGGACGGCCACACGCCAGCACTGCAAGGAGAGAGCAGAGGAAAGGTCAGTCCCCACCCAGCAGTGCGTCACCTCCCCAGCAGGCCCCTTTAGGCTTCCAGCACATGCTCCAGCACTCAGGAACGCGCAAATCCCTGAACGCTCCTTCCTTAGGCCAAGTTGTACGAGAAGTGCGTGCCCAAGAGATGCCTGCTGGGACATCCTCATAGGCCTTGACTCCAAGAAGCTGTGGATAACCTTAGGCCTGGGTTCCTTGATCAAACACCTGCAATCAGCCGAGACTTGCTGCTTGTCCTGGTGCACAGCAGACACCTGAGGAGGTTGGGAAGGATGTGGAGCAGACTACAGAAGTCCCTCTCCACAGAGCACCCCTGGCCTGTAGCCAAGTCCCAGTGCCTATTCCTTCCTCGTGCTGCCAGACCCCTTCTCCATATACTCAGCAGCTGCATGATGTGCTTCTTGCATGGAAAGGCAGCTGGCTGGGGGAGCTGAGAGAGCTGCTATGGATATATATGTACAGATACCCTTACATATATACATCTGCACACACACACAAACACACATGCAGCAGTGGGAAAAGAAACAGGCAGGATGATTCGATGGCTTAATGGGAAACAATTCCATGTTCCTGCCCTGCAGTGCAGTGAGGGTTCTGTCATGTTCAGCTGCCCCATGGGAAGGGAGTTAACAGCTCTGGATTCACCTTCTCTTCCCAGCTGGCAGCAGTCAGAGGCTTCCTGCTGTACAAGGGAAAGCCAGCACAGGGCACGTCTTGTAACACCTTTGTCAGCCACAGGCATGCACGCACACGGAGATAAGCTTCTGGCAGGGAGACTTTCCCTTCCCCACAATTAACTGGGAGCCTTTTCTCCAGTCACAGTTAGTCTGATACACCAGGTAAGATCACAGCCATGCAGGGTTAGTACTTGGGAGCGTGAACTCCAGGTGTGATTTAGCCTGCTTGGCAGCAGCACTGGCAGCACATCCCTGGCAGAGGTTTGCCAAGGCCAGGAGTCTGCAGTTGTTCCACTCCCAGTGCTCGCCAGCAGCTGCTGAGAGGGGGAATCCAGACTGCAGGCTGAGATCATGAAAGGATTGATTTTAGTCAAAGAAAACTCGGCACTAAGGTCAGGCTCAGCCAGCCAGAGTCTGCCAGCTGTAACATGAATGCAGTCAGTCTTAAAGAGATGGTCTCGCTTGGTACTGCTCTGCTAAAGGCCACCCTGCAGCCAAAAAACACTGCAAGGGAAAAGCTCTGCAGATGGGAGCACCTGGTCTGGGTGGGCCTGGAGTCCAGGGCCTACGTGACTGTGCTGCAGACACTGCAGGGTCTGCAGAAACCTCACCAGAGCAAGCACAGAGACCAGCTCTTTAAGGAACAGCTTGGCCCAGGGCCCCTGGGAGCATCACACTCTCCTGACTGTCCCAGTGCCCAGCACCACAGCTTCAGAGCAGAGGCTTCCAAAGCAGGTTCAGAGCACACACACAATGAGTAGACTCGATGAGGGTTTGTCCATTTCAGCACATCTGCAAAGGGTGGCCCTGCAAGATCATCTAGATCTCTGCTAGAGAAAAAAAAAACACCTGGGATCTTCAAGAGAAACCTCTTTCCTTTCGAGGTGCATCAAAACTAGGAGAAAGGGCAAAATAAAAGGCTTGCCTCAAGTGGCTGCTTAATCTGGTAGCATCAGAGAAGTACAGAGCAGACAACACAGCACCCTGTGCTGGGCAGGAGAAGAGTCCCTTCCCCCCACAGGTGCCAGTGGTTCTGATGCACAGCTGCAAGGTGCCCATATGCAGTTAAATCCCTTTGTAACCTCAGGAGAGCTCACTTCAGGTGAAGCTTAGTCAGGGCACAACTTTCCCACAGCTGGGGCCAGGTTCAAAGCACGATTGAGGACTGCTCAGGGATCACCTTCCAGTATGGGGTCAGCAAGAGCTTGCCAGAAGCCCAGTCAGGCTCCTAACTGTAGATTTTGGAGTGGACAGGCCCGAGTGCCCTCAACTTTGACAATTCAGACCCTGCTTTAGGAATTCAGAAAGGCTTCTCAGCTTACATTTCAGATTCAAAACCAGTATCCAAAGCCACAAAACCCCAAGTGCATCTACAGCTAAATTACTCTCAAACAAGCAGTAGGGCCATGTGCAGCCAAATCAGGGTCCTGCTTCAAGACACGTAATTAGGGTTGGGAACAGGGCAAGTGACTTACTATAGGTGCCCGTGACAGTAGAAGGGCATTTGGGGCTGTGGGACTTTAGGTCTGGAGGGATCTTTGGAGCAGCTAAACAAAAACAAACACACACATTTTAGAGACAGAAGAACAGCAGCAGAACAAAGGACCCCAGCAGAGACCTGCTACTAGGCAGAGCATATGGTGTGGGACAGAGCTGACCTTGCAAAATCCTTCCTAGCCCAAGCCAAGCCAGGGGCCAGATGCAGGCCAGCCAGGCCTGGCTGTGTGCAGCACATGCTCACCCTACCCCAGCAGCCATCTGGAGAGGTGACAGCCTAACCCAAACACACAGAACTCCTGCCCTAACAGGGAGAAAAAAACCTGGGGAGCTGCAGTTAAAGAGTTCTGCAACCACTTCTGGAAGTGCAACATTTTACCTCTGCTCTGTTCCTTGCCCAACACCAGCACTCAAACCCAGCTCCTCTGGCAGCCAGCACAGGCACCCTCTGGAGACATTCAGCCTGCTGCAGGCTGCAGCATGCCTCACTAGGGCCTCAGAGCCAGAGGAGGCCACATGCGCCCTGGTTCTGCTCTGGCTGCATGGACATCACAACCTCCCTAAAAAGATCACCTGACACAGGCTGCTCTGAGTGGAAAACCCTCACAGCCAGAGCTCTGAGGAAGGCAAAACAGGAATGCAGCCCAGGTCCAGGGCTGCTCAAAGGCTGCCCACTGGAACCAGCAGAGCTAATGCAGCACCTTCAGCCATCAGCTACCCTCTCCCTGCCTGCCCTGGCAAGGACCAAGGAGCAAAGCAGAAAGGGGCTGCAAGGCATTCATAGCACCACCTCTCTGCACCTTACCTGCCAGGTTCAAAACATGAAGACTGTGTCTGTCCTCAAGGAAGCCTTTCTCCAGGCTCTGGGGATGCTCTTCTCCACCTTTTAACTAACACTCCCTCTGCCCCACACAAGTTCTGGCTAACTGCAGAGACAATGGCCAGGAACTCCATTCTGGCCTGGAAACTGCAGAGAGAGATGCAGCCCAGCAGGACAGATCTCAAGCATCACACACACTGCTGCCAGAGGGAAGGGGAGCACAGACAGCTCAGTGGGGATCCAGTAAGCCCATCCCTGCACAGCTGCCCACCAGCCCCATCCCACAATGAGCCAGTGCCTCCCAGGCAGAGCCACATGTGCCACACCTGCTCTACTCAGCCTTGGTCAGTACTGGGAAATGCCTTTGCCGCTGCTGCTGCTGCCACCCCAAAGGTTCAAGCCAGGTGACAAGATGTCCTGGACAAAGGGGGGGCAGAAGATGGGGGGACACTGTTGGACACTGCCCTTATGATGGGAGAAATCCATCCCAGCTATGCTGCTTTTCAGCATGGAATCTCTATTAAACAGATGCCTTCAGCATATTTAGGAGACAGCTTATCTCTCTCACCTTCTTGTGTGATACAGATGGAGCCACTGCCCATCCCGACCCTCAGGGCATCGACCCCTGCGTCAATGAGGTTCTTAGCCTGAGCAGCAGTCACAACTGTGGAGAGCAGAAACTGATTTGAAGAGACAAACAGATCTCTGCACAACACTCTCTGCCCTAGCGTTTCCCCCGTGGCTGTGAACATTCCTTGCCCATAGCAGGTGGCCTGTGTCACAGCCAGGCCTTGCTGTCCACTGCCAGCAGGTCCAGCTGTCCCCATGGGGTGAGATGACACTGGCCCTTTAGGCTACTCTGCCACATGCTTACACCCAAAGGCTGAGGTAGCAGAGGTCACCGCGTGGTGCCAAGCACTCTTTGGGCCATACCAGTAAGGAAGGGCAAAGCACAGCCTAGCAGCAGCACCAGGCAGGTAAAGACAAGGACTACTGAACTCTGCTGTCAAGAGGCAGGGGAAATCCCATTACATTTCCACGCTGCACAATATTCATTATTATTATCCAAAGTGTTAAAACTGCTGTGTAAAAGCTGTGATGTAACACGCTAGAGAGGACTGCTGCACAACAAAGGTTTCCAAATACTTGCAGCTGTGGCAGCAGGACACTGCCCCATGCCTGCAGAGGGCTCTCGCTCTGTTCCACAAGCCAGAGGAAACCATTTAAAGCTCAGACGTTTACCAAGACAACTGTTTCATTGATGTTCCTGCAGCTCCCTCTACCTCAAAGAAACCAACTTCAAGACAAGAGCAGTCTCCAACACATGCCTACCGTTTCCTCCAATCACTTGTAGGGTGGGATACTTCTCCTTAATATATTTTATCATATTGATCTGGAAGATGGAGTTCCCCTGTGAGGAGTCCTGCAACAGAAAGAAAATAAATTTCTACTACACCTCCTGCAAAAGATTCCTAACATAGCTTCTGAAGGGCCTCAGATCTTCACTCTGCTTACTGGGGTCTCTGCTAAACTGGCTAAGTGGGCAAGATGACTCCCTAAACTGAGGACTGAACCAGAGGAGAAGCTGCTGCCAAGATAATAACATCTTAAGTAATATCCCTCACATTTAAATCCTGTCTCTTCTACAAGAGGAAAAGAAGAGACCACCTGGCTGCAGGTAAGAACCTTCAGGCTTTACTATGAGGACACCATCAGCCATATCTCAAACCACAGGTGAAATGGTGAATGCCCCATCTGAAACCCAGAGCAGGTGGGGGCAAGGGGATGCATCTCTCCTTGATGCACAGCAGAGCCACTGAAAAACCAGCTATAGACCTCCAAGCACTCAGGCCCTGCCAATCTCCACAACCCAGCCAGCTGACACTGTCTGTTAAACATTGCCAGCTGCAAGGCTGCTCAGCCATGCCCTCAGAGCACGGTGGCCCTGGCAGCCAACAATCAATGAGAAAGCAATGTGCAAATACCAGCAGCAACAGCTGTGCCTTAAAAGTTCTAGGCCAGAGAAGACCAAAGAGCAGCTCTGGACTGACCATTCCCAAACATCAAGCAGTTAAGAGAATAAAATGGTAATGAACACCAAAGAACTGAAGGGAAACTCTAAGAAGCTAAGGGAGGTTCTCCTCCCCCTCTAATCTACCCTGGTAAGACCTCATCTTGAATATTGTCTTCAGTTTTGGGCTCCCCAGTTGAAGAGGGACAGGGATCTGCTGGAGAAGGTGCAGCAGAGGGCTACAAGGATGATTTTAGGACTGGAGCACTGCCTGGTGAGGAGAGGCTGAGGGACCTGGGGCTGCTTAGCCTGGAGAAGACTGAGAGGGGATTTAATAAATGTTTATAGATATCTGAGGGCTAGGGGGTGAGGAGGTGGGACACAGGCTCTGCTCACTTGCTGCCTGGGATAGGACAATGAGTATAAGTTGCAGCACAGAAGGTTCTGCCTCACACAAGGGGAACTTATTTACTGTAAGGGTCACAGAACACTGGCACAGGCTCCCCAGAGAGGTTGTGGAGTCTCCTTCTCTGGAGCTCTTCAAGGCCTGTCTGGGTGTGTTCCTCTGTGATCTGTACTAAATTGTATGGTCCTGCTCTGGCAGGGGAGTTGGACTCAATGATCTCTTTGGGTCCCTTCCAACCCCTGACATCCTGTGAGCCTGTGAACAGGGGAGAAAAATGGCAGCAGACTATAAGAAGCATCTGCAGAAGATTTTGTATTAACTGTCAATGTTTCTCCTCTCAGCTTTCAGGGCTTTGATGCACCTTATGTACTCCCTCAAAGTCAAACAAGCTCCCAGGCTTGTTCTTCTTATTTGACTCCAACCTGTGCTGGCTTGAGACTAATTGGAATATTTTAAAGAGATAAATGAGATCACTGGTTGTGAAAAGAAAATAATGATGAGGTCTCTATCATTCAGTGGGTTGCTAAGAAGGAGAAAAAGCCAAAACATCAACAATTTGTTCCGCTCTGGTCTGTGTCACTGGATCTATTTGCTTCCTATTTGTTCTGCTCTAGAATCTCTCTCCTAATCTTGGCTAAGGCATAACCACCTAAGCTTTGCTGGGTGTTTTTGTTTGCCTGCCTGGGAAAGCAGAGGGAGAAAGCGAGAGTAGCTTTGAGCCCTTCTGGGCAGTTTCCTTTGTCCAAGAGGGAGTTTGGATTTTTGTACTGTTTCTAATTTGTATATAACTACTTGTAAATATATTGTGGATATAGGCTTGTAAATTTAGTTTTGCTGTAAATAAAGCTTCATCTTACTTCCAAGCCTGGTAAATTTCAACAGTGGTGGGGTGGGGGAAGGAATTCCTAACCCAGCACACTACTTAAGGCACACTGAGAGGTGACAAAGGTGCCTGTAACAAAAACAGCAAGTGCCAAGCTGCTGCCCCACTGTCAGTCAGACTGATTGGCTCATACTGGATCCTCAGCCCACCCAACCCCTCAGAGGCTTTTTGGCTCACCAGCACTACCACATCCACGCCAGCCTGCACCAGGAGGTCCAGCCGGTACTTGTCATCTTCATGAGTCCCGATAGCGGCACCACAGAGCAGCTGCTTCTTGGAATCCTTAGAAGCCAGAGGGTAGTCACGGTTCTTCTTCAGATCAGTGCGGGCAATGATAGCCACCAGCTCATCATCCTCATTAACAATTGGCAGCTTGCCTTGGAACAAACAGAAAGAACATAACTGCAGACTTCTGCAGGAGGCAGGCCTTAGCTCGGAGCAGTGCTGCAGACCAGGAGCATCAGGCAGGCAGCAACTGGTACGAAACAGAGACTCAAGAATGTGTGCTACCAAATCCTGCTTGGCCACGGATCCAGCAGCCTTGGCCTGGGAAACACAGCGAGGAGGCTGCAGGACTGGAAGGAGACTTCAGTGTCTGCACAATGACCACAGAAGCAGTGCATGCATTTTTAATAATTAGACCCAAGCCACTGTATTAAAAGCCAAATTATCAAGCCCTGGCAGAGCTAAACTCAATGCCAAAACGTGAAGGCCAGGACAGGAAACTGAAGACGTGTGGCTGGACAGCCAAGCTCCTGGGCTGCCAAGAATCCCTCAACTTCAAACAGATTGGAGATGAGCACAGGTGAACTCTGTACCCTGGCAGAGGGCTGCAGGCACTCTCTCCTCACCCTCCTCTCCGCATGCTGGAACGCAGCCCTCCCATGCTCCAGCCACACAGGGACGGCTGCCCACATCCACCCACTGCTGCTTCCAGCCCAGCCCAGCTCTCCCTCACACTGCAGATGCTCCCAGGTACCTTTTTTACTCCTTTGCAGGATTTCATTTGCTTCTTTCAACATTACACCAGCTGGGGCCACGACGAGATCCTCTCGCTTGGTCATAATCTATCGAGAGAGAGGAGATGAGAAGTCAGCAGAACAGCTTCGCAGTGATCTGAAAATACTGAGGCCCTCTGCCCACATGAAGCACTCTACAGCAGCCGTCTGGGAGTGCTCTACAAAGGAGCCCACAGCACAGCAACACGCCTCCAGAAACACAGGAACAGCCCCCAGTGACCAGACTCCATGTGAGCAGTGGCCATCGGCTCCCAAATCCATTGATGTAGTGAGAACAGGAGATGGCAGACAGCCTCAGCAAGCTGAGGGAGAGTACCTAAAGGCAAGGGATGGCTCTCAAATGAGCCTTCTCTGGGAAGTCGTCCAAACAGCCCTCCCTTTTAACAGGCAAATAAAGGATGAAGATACTTTCACAGTTTCATGCTGCTCTGCCATTTGCAGGCAGCAAGGCTTAGACACGAGGTGTGGAAGGGCTCTGCTCAGAATAACCTATCACTGCTGCTGGCAAGGTCAGTGGGGCAAATGAGTACCTTCAATCCAAACAGACTCACCTCACCCATGCTCACTCCTGACAAACAAGGACAGTGAAAGGCAAGGGGCAAGCTGGAACACGGCAACATCTGACATGGTATACAGAGAAAAGCTTTCATGACAACAGTGGTCAAACACTGGGAGGGAGAGCAGCCCAGAGAGGCAGTGAAACCTCTCCATCCTTAAGAGTCTCAGACACAGCCCACGCACAGCCTGCTCCAGCTGCACCATGCCTCAAGCAGAAGGCTTAGCCACACACCTTGAGGTCCCTCCCCACTTGCAGCATTCTGCAATCACAGATTTGATGTTTTCATAAAAGGTTATTTGAGAAGGCCAGGGTAAAGCTAAAAGGGAACACTTTAACCCCCAAGGAAGGTAGATTTGTCACACACAACAAAGAAGAGATAACGTTTGAGTAGCTATACTCAAAAAATGTACATGTTGTGTGAGGAAAGGGATTCACCCTGCCTGCACTCACCCCAAATCCTGCCTGTGACAGGACCCACATCTCATGAAGAGCCTGAGGAGTCACAAACATATCCTGTCACGCTCCTTAAGCCTGTGGCATCCACAGGCTTTCCAGGCTACAGGAGACCTGTGCCTTTAACTGGATGGCAACAAATGGCTCAGCACGGTGACTGCTGGAGGGCGAGCAGGGAGAGAGCTAGGAGAGCATCCATCTCCTTAGCCTTGTCTGATGACAGAGGGAAGCACCAGACACTAAGTGCAGCAAGGCTCTAGTTTTGCAGTGCTGAAAGATCCATGTAAAGGGTGAGAGGAGATTCTGATCTGTCTTCTCTTGAATGAGCCAGCATCGCTTCGAAGGGCCATAGGCACTTTTACTGTGCACCTTTAAAACCTACTGCAGGTTTAAGATTCCCATCACAGGTATTTTTAGGCGGTTTCAAACCAAAGAGGGATGAGCATGTGATATGAGATTTGGTCAGCAAGAGCTAAAAATAGTTATGAGTCAAAAGCAGAGCCAGGCTGAGAGGCAGTGGTGGTGTAACCTGACAGTGCCGCGGGATCTACGGTTACGCAGCTCACATAACAGCAATGCCAGAACCAACAGGAATCAGCATCACTCAGAATGTTCTCCTGTATGAGGAGAGTTTGAAGACGTAGCGTTGTAAAGGTTAAACTACCACTTTCCAAGCTCAGGGGGTATTTTAAATAGCAAGTGGCCTAGATAAGGCGCACAGAGCAAGACAGTTGCAGACAAGGAAGATCAACACTTGTGAGAGCTTGCTGGGTACTGCTTAGCTGCTGCAACCCTCGCCAGCACCAACACTGCTACATACGGACCACTGCAACACCAGAAATTAATGACCAGACCTGGGGAGAGCACCAGGTATGGAGAGGATGGCTTCCACCACACTGAAAGGTAACCTCACAGCAAAAGTCACATGAATGCTAACTGCACTGTCCTGTATCTGCACTGCAGGAGTGGCAGAAGAGCATAAATGAAGGAGGTGCTCTCCTCTGGAAGTATGGGCAGAGATGGACCTGCAGAGCTAACGTGGAACTGCTCGCCAACAGTGGTGCAGTACCCTCACAGCCACACGCTCACTCTTCTCCTCATCACAAGCCATGCTGCTTCCCATGGCAGGGCTCACACCCATCAGCTGCTCACAAGCTTTTCTCACCTCACCAAGGGGCAAGTCATGCTCCGACTCTTTCAGGAAATCAATATCCCGAGAGGAGATGATCCCAACCAGCTTGCCCCCCATCTTCCCGTTGTCCGTGATGGGAATCCCGCAGAATCCGTGGCGAGCTTTTGCCTCAAACACATCTCGCACTCGGTCGTTGGGGCTCAGCACCACAGGGTCTGTGATGAATCCTTGCTCGTATTTCTGAAAAGAAGCAGGGTCACCAGCCACACTAAGCAGCGCTGCTGGACCAAGCAGAAGCTGCACATGTGCCCGGTGGCTACTGCAGTTGCTCACAAAGGTCTGCAGCCAACCCAACCTGGCTGCATGCTCACCAACAGAACGATTCCCAAACCAGTATCGAGGCTCACCCAAGTAGCATTACATTCCCAAGAGCTGCCAGCGTAACCTCCTAGAAACTCTCACACAAGGGGGCCTGACAGTTCTCAAACCCCAGGCTGCTCCCAGGACAATACCTAACACACAGCAAGAGGTTTGCACAGGTAACCGTGGCTGTGCCAGTGCTCTGAAATGCTGAGATGCAGCACACCGTAATGGGCTCCTCTCACAGCTCCTTCCATCAGGGCCAAACCCTCCACGAAGAACCCTGTGAGCACACTTTGTTGCTGCCGCTCCAGTCACTCACCTTAACCTTCCGCACTTCGTTAGCCTGGAACTCCGGGGTGCAGTTGTGGTGGATGAACCCAATTCCCCCGGTGAGCTGGTGACACAAAGGCAGCTGTTAGTGTCTGCGAGAAATGCCCAGCCCCTCATCTGGGCACAGAGAGCTGGACCAGCCAGGCCGTGGGCCAGCGAGCCAGACTGGCGCTGCAAGGGATGAGCTGAGTGCCTGCCTGCAGACTTGGCTTCCCTGCCCCAACTTTCCTTCTCTAGAGAGACTCAAAGCCTGCCTGGACGTGGTCCTATGCGACCTGCTCTAGGTGACTCAGCTTTAGCACGGGCAGGGGAATTAGAGGATGTCCTCAAGTCCTTTCCAACCCAATCTATTCTGTGGCTCTGTGATTCCCTCAGGCTCTGTTCTTCTGCTCATCGCCTCAGGGCACGCCAGGGAGATGTCCGGAGGCACAGGCGTCTCCAACAGCTTCTCCAACCCCCGCCCCGGGCCAGAGTGCCCCTGTCCCGATAAAGGCGGCAGAGAAGCCCAGCCTAGGGCAGCGGCAGGCCGGGCCCGGGGGCCAGACTCACCGCCATGGCGATGGCCATGCTGGCCTCAGTGACCGTGTCCATAGGAGAGGAGACCAGCGGCGTTTTCAGAGTGATCCTCTTGGTCAGCGCCGAGGTCAGGTCCTGATGGGGAGGCAGGAGGTAAGTGAGCGGCGGCACCGGACTAAGACCCGCTCCCCGGCTCAGCCCCCCGGCCCGGCCACTCACCACTTGGTCCGCTGTGAAGTCGATGTAGCCCGGGAGGATGAGGAAATCGCTGCGGAGGTAACGAGGGGACGCGCGTCAGAGACCGGACCGGACGACACCGTAGCGGTCCTGCCCCGCGCCCCCGGCAGCGGCCCGGCTGGGAGCCCGGGGCCTCGGCGCCGGCCCCACTTACTTGTAGGTGAGCCCATCGCCGCAGCTGAAGAGCTGCTGCGCTGTCAGCCCGTCGTCGGGCACGTAGCCGGTGCCGCCNGCACCGGTGCGCCCCGCCTCGCGCGGCCCCGCGCGCACGCGCGCCCCGACGGAAGCCGCCAGGGCTCAGCTCGGCCCCGCCCGGCGACAGCACCGCCCCCTGCCGGCCAGGGTGGTAGTGCGGCTGCCAGTCCGGCCTACAGCAACGAAACGCTACGGCGACACCTGAGCTCCTGGCACGGTCCGGCGGAGTCCTCTTCTGGTCTTCACTTACACAACTATTACCCGTACAGTGTCAGCGTTTAAGACTTGCACGCAAAGACGCGGCCCAGGGGGTTGGGTGTTCATTCGAACACTAAGCACTCCCCAGCAGCTTCAGAAGTCAGACGAGTACATGCTCGTGGGAGCCGTGGTGGATGCAGAGCTGAACAGCAGCCGAGTCCAACGCAACTCTAAGTCAAGGGGATCTGCAAGAAGGACGGAAGCCAAGAGGCAGGAGCAAGGCAACGGACTAGCAGTGGGAAGGGAATAAAAGGCACAGAGGAGAAAGGGCATCACAGCACTCCCACAGGGAAAGACCTCAGATGATCCCAGCCAGGTGTTAATTTCAAGCAGGTCCTCTCTTATTGAAGTTTGTCATGATAGACCCAGTCTGGGATCAGAAGAAATGAGACAACCAGACCCTTTCTCACCCTGCTTTTGTGTAACAGACTCTCTGAAGCAATTCCTGTTCAACATATTCAAGGAACTAAAGAATGGTGCATCAGCACAAGGGTGTCCCCATTGCTGTGATGCACATGCCACCTCCAGGGACTCTTCTAGCAAAGAGCCAACAAGAGTGGTAGCAAGCCTGCTGCTACTACTGTGAGTGGCAACACCATCTTCCTACAGCCATGCATTAAGTGTTCATCATGATACTACGCTCTGAACCTCACAGGGTTTCTATTCTTCTTCCCCGATGGTCTGCTATGAGTGTATTTCATGCTGGGTTTACTTCTTTACGTAATTGATGTGTAAGCCTCGGGTAGCAGTTGATGTCACCTCTCCAGACACTGGTTTCCCATTGTTTGCAGTTGGCTTGGAGCTGTAAGAAAAGCCCTGTCCTTTGCAGAAAAGAAAGAGCCTAGGCTCACGCCACCGAATGCAGTCACCAGTAGTGACAGAGAGATCCTCACCCCGCCGGCTGGGCTGGAAGGAAACGGCTGCCTGTGAAAGGACACGCAGCCTCAAGTCAGCACTACCCGTGACAGGATCAGCAGGACAGCAGGCAGCGTGCCAGACCCAGATCAGTTTAACAGGTCTCGCTCCCCTTTGTTGTAAATAAGGGCAGCGCTAACACAGGTCTGCTAAGCCGATCGCAGGCACAGCGGTGACCAGGCAAGTTGGCTTCTGCACCCACAGAAACACCACACCAAGTTCCAGGGTTCTCAAACAGACTACAACAAAGGCTGCAGGGAAAAACATTTTATTTCCAAGCAGATTACAAAGAGCAGAGAATATAAGAGTAAAATTAAATTAAAAAAATAGTTGAGTGCATCTCTTTAAAATGATTTGTAGTGTGAGTTACTCACGGGGCAAAGCTACTGGAGAGTCCTGAAGGTCACTTTGCAGGATGCCAATCACATGTGCTGTTTAGACCAGGGTCAACACGGGAGGGACAGACAAGACAATTTGCATATAGGCTGCACACTCATTATCAAGCGAGGCTCTGGGCTGCAACTAGACCCTGCCTTTCCAAGACATCCTCTCCACCTCATTCTCTCCTACAGTTCCCTCAAGTTCTACACACAGTTTATTGCTGCTGTAAGTGGCTTCAATCTGCCTCCCCATTCTGATGAGCTCATACAAGAGCAGAGAAGCAGGCAAAGGCAGCTGCCATGCACAAGGCTATACAGGGAAAGTGACTGCACTGCTGAGAGCCAAGCTTCAGCCATGCAATAAACGGAACAGACAAGTAAAGAACACAGCAGTCACCTCAGAGGTTTATGGGGCAGCATGTCAGCAAGATCTCTGGAAGATTTGAGATGCTCCTTAAAGTAGGAAGATGCTTGAGTTGAGAAAGGCTCTTTTCTATGCATTGGCACCAGTGAAACAGAACAGGCTGAAACATCAGGGTAAGGTTATGTTCCCTGTAGTTGTTGAGAGGAGCAGTTCCAGCAAGGAGATGGGGAGAAAAGCCCTATACAGGGTGGAAGACAGTTTATATCCCACTTTAACAGTGATTTAAGAGTCCAAACATTAATTGCAAGTCACTATAAAACTTGGATGAGAATGCAGTTTGGTTGGGCTGTATAGAGTCAGTCAGTGTCGAGCAGCACTCAGACCAGCAAGAGGATGAACAACTACAGTATTAGCAAATCTTCCACCCTACGAATGTTCAGAGGGCTCTTTCCTACCACTTTTGGATCAGTTCTAACAGCAGTAAGAGCCTTGAAGATGACCTAATCCATTCTATGTAGATACACCAAGGCAGAAAGAAGCCCTGGGGCAGCTGAGAACAAGACTACCTCAATACATGCCCTAGAAACAACAGTGCCAAAGAGGATTCGTATTTAGGGATCAGATTAGTTTCCCCTTGCTTCAAGGCAGAACAGTTCAGGAACTACTTGAGACCTTGTCTCCCACCTAAAAATTCAGGAGATCTCTAGGTGTGAAACAGCCAACAAATTACAGCCTTGTGAAGTTACTTTTACTGACCTCTCCAGACAGGAGAGCAGAACAACTCTCTAGGCTGCTCTCTGCTCTTCAGACATTATCACTTAGAGGAAATGCTTGAAAGTAAATGAAAATCTAATAGTGCCATTGACAAGTGTGTAAGAGGTTACAGGTTTCCTTCAGAAAGCAACACTGTTAAGTGTCAGGAGATAGGACAGCAGATGAGTCTTCTATCAGAATGAGAGGTGCCTTACAGTAGTCAGGCATGCCCTGCTTTCTATGGTTCCCTTCATACTGTGGAGACAAGATGGGCACAGTTCAAAACCAGCAACACAGGGTCCCTAGCTCAACTTCTCAGCTTCATTTAGGTAGAAATTGATGCGTTTTCAACCTGTCTCATAATAGGCATAGGGCACGGAGAGCTCTCCTGTAAAATACACATACAAAGAGCTGGCAGTTTGGCACTCTGAGCCCGGGGGGAAATGCCCTTTAAGCAGCAGTCAAGCTGGTTATATGAAAGTGTTAAAAAGCTATTTTACATGTTTGACTGGGAACACTCCCCAGATCTTGGATAGCAATCCTAAGCCACAGCACTCCTCTGTGCTACTCTGTGCACATCTGCCTATGAGCCCCTAAAAGGGAGCAGGTTGTGTTCTTCACTATCAAAGAACATGGTATTTATACCCTAGAAATACTGTACCTTTTAAACTAGCTCCAGAGAGCCAGACTAGAAGCCAGGTCCAGGAAAATAATCCTTAAGTCACAGTATATCGATTGTCTCTATAAATAGGGAATGAAGTTAACGTGGTGGACATCAATGAGACAGTACAGAACAGTACAGCAGTCCACTTCTCTCTGAGTAAAACCTCTCTCTCCTATGTTATGTCCAAACAATGGGAAAATAATGGCAGCACTTCAGTCTGTCGGGACAAAGCCAATCATCAGGAGAGCTTTTCAGCTCACTGTGTCCAAGTTCCCCTGCTTCTAAGTGGTATACTCCAAGATTGAGAACTCTGCCCCTACAAAGAACGTAGATCATCCTGCAGTTAAGGGTAGTAGGGAAAGTGCACAGTCTAGAATTTTAAGGTAACATGGAATTCTCTTTCCCCAGAAAGCTCAGCTGAAGTGTATGTTCACCCTTAACTTGAAACTGCCCTAGTACTCTGTCGAACTTTTCCAGCATCTGGCATTTTTTTAGAGCAAGAGGTGACTCCCAAAGCTGCCTAACGAAGTGACTTGTACACTGGGTGTTTGGCAGGGGACTTCAACACCCTCTGCACTTTGAATGGAGACAGACAGCAGGCTCTTGCCAAGATGCAGGCATGCTGGAGCTAGCTTCCCATGCAGCACTGCAGAGCACACATCAGGACTTAACAGGTGTCTGCAGTTTTTTATCACATCTTTGCAACTCTCTACAGAAGACAGGCCAAACTGCCCAAAGGAATGGGAAATCCACTCTGTGCCAGCCTGTTTTGCATGCAAATGAACAAATGCATTCAGATGCTTGAAAGAGCAGGAACTTGTCCCTACCCATGTCCTTATATACTTAATTTAAGGCCAGAGATGGCCATTCCAGTCACTGAGAGATGGTAAAGGCATTATAGGCTTATGACAGATGAAGCAGCATTAGCAACTCCAAAAACCATCCCACCAGGAGCAACCCCTGGCTCCCAATGGCTGAACTGAGGGTTGCCAGCACTATGCACTACCGAGGTACCATCTTCCCAATGTACCCACTGGGATCAGGGCACCGACCCCAGGCTGTTTTCCCCTGGCATAACTCCGAGCACAGTCTGCCTGCGGGTAGAGGTACCAGTAAACAACTCCCACCTCTCTGCAGGGAACAAACTGTTCACACCAACAGCCAGCCCAAGCACATCTGCTTCCTCACAGACACCAATGTCAATAGGAAACATCAGAGACCTGAAGTCTCTAAGCCCACCTTAGCACTGCTCAAGAGCACAAGGACAGGGAACACTCTTGTTTACACTACACAACCGACAGAGAGAGCAGACCTTCCTTCCCAGTGCAGACAGGTCCTGGCCAGCAGAAGCTTCAGAAAATTTGATTGCCTGTACACAAGGTTTTTTTAACTGTAATATATATTTAAATAGATAGAGTTTGTTGTTTTGTTTTGTTTTTGTTTTTTTTAAAGCAGGGAAGGAATAAGAGATGGAGAAGCAGGGAAGACAAGTCCAAGAAGTAGAGTTACCTCTCTGCATCCAAGAAGCTGGTGGCACAAATTAAAGCCTGGCTAGAGTGATCTCCCATTTCAAGCACAGTTGGCTACCTGCTGGCTTCAAAACAGCAGACTACTTGTTAATGATACAAAGTACAGCAATGATTTAAGATGCAGCAAGGCAAAGGTTTATGATCACGAATGATGCCAGAAGCTACACAGCTGTGTTAGAAACAGTGAAAAGGCAGGAGTAAAGCCCTGTGCTGCTCCTGGAAGGCCTTTTCCCTCCAACGCCCCCTCCAATCATGCCATTGGTGTGATGCTTTTGTAAAGGTGGGGAGAGGGGGATTTGCCTCTGGGTGAAGCCTCACAGGTTGGCCACAGAACATTAGGACAGTTTGATCTGGTCTCACAGACCCCCACGTTCCTAGCCTGACAAGGAGCTTCCATCAGCAAGCGGACATTCAGGTCCTTCAACAGAAGTTAATCCCCTTCTACCTTCTGGATTCGCAGGGGTGAGAAGTCCAGCAGAGTTGCGCTGGAAAGCACAAACAGGGGTGAGAACAACCAGTTTGCATACTGATCTTTGTCAAATGACCCT
>VWZI01003288.1:17271-40976 GCA_013396835.1 Psilopogon haemacephalus | reverse complement strand
TGTGGTAAAGTTTGTACTTTTTAACATCTAAAAATGTCACTTAAAGGTTTGAATAGAAATCGTTGGTTTGGGTTATTTTGTTGGGGTTTTTTTTGTATAAATCACAATTGCAGTTCACTCTCTCCTCTTCCTTTCCGAGATAACAGCAAATTAACGTCCAAGCACAAGGAAAGAAGATGCCTGCCTCTCCTCCACTGGCTGAGCAGGTCCATCCATCATTCTGTGCCCTCTAGGCTGCAGGTGCTCAAGGAGACAGAGGCCCCAGCCATCCAGGCCAATCCTGTAGTTCATGTTTTCTACATCATAAAAAAAAAACCAGAGTCAACCAGCAGCTCTTTCCATAGCTCCCAGCTCGCAGGGGATATGCAGCCTCCAATGGTTCCAACAGCTTGGTGTGTAGGATAGGATACACAATGGGTAGGTTTTCCATTAGATTCTTTTAAAGAGAAGAAGCCTAAAAGGGCTTCATAACTACACCAATAAAAAAAAAAAAACAAAAACTTAGGCATCTCCTTTAGTGTAAAAGTCTGTACAATTTATCTTTGCTTGTCCCTCCCCCGTCACCCCACCCCACCCCTTCTCAGCCAAGAAGGATGCCTTAGTGCATGGTGCTGGCATTAGCCACGGCAAGAGCTTCCTGAATCTCTCGTATCACCAGGATCCGGGTGAGCATCTGCTCCATCTGCTCTCTGCTGATCGGCTGGATGGAATACCAGATGGGGCTGTTGGGGGCCACCACTGGCTCCGGTGTCAAGTAAAAGGTGTCGTTCCGGCCTTTCACACTCTGTGGGCTGCATGAGGAAGATCAGAAATAACCGCACTAACAGGATGTCCTGGGAGACAGAGGCCACCACTGTCCTCACCCCAGGCTCACAATTCCTCACAGTGAACATCTGGCTGATGAGACTTAAAGCAACACAGTTACGTCTACGGGAAACGGCAGTCCCAACATTTTTTTGGCCATGCCAAGGTTAAAAAGCCACAATGATGGCTGCAAGAAAATGATGTTTATTTCCCAGCAGCAAGCATGGCTTCTGGGGTCTTTCAGAGTGAAGCAAGGATGAAGAATTTTCACACCCAGGCTAGTGGCAGGCCTATCTGTGCAAAGGAATGCTTACATTAATTATTAGAATCATCATAACTTGGGGCTTGAGTCCGTCAAGGTTCCTTCAATAGTCCTCATTTTATATCAGAAGCCAATCTGAATAGGATCCTAATCTCACCTCAAGCAGTGGATGCTTCCTGCCTGCAAGTCACAGGCTTGACAGCAAGCTCGTGCCAGGAGAGCAAACCTCCAGTGTGAGCACGAGGCTCAGAGCAGCCAGTTCACTAATCAGGATTTGTCTCTTTAAATACCACACAAGTTTGACTTGCATGCCATCAGAGTAAATCCCACCCTCCCACATCAGCACCCCATCCCACTTAAGTAAATTTATGCAAATATAGAAAGTGTGCCAGCCATAAAGCCGAAAACTAGGCCAGCTACAAGATATGGCTTAACAGTCACAGGAGACACAAGCATCCGTGCACAGAACGGGAGCTCTCACCATTTGAAGAGGTAGAAGTCATACAGCTTTATCGGACACCTCAGGGGGTTCTCTGGGTTCTCAGTCTGCTCTGCATACATGTCATCTGTAACTGCAAACCAACCCCCCCCCAAGAACTCCATCAGACACTCTGTGTAAGCACAGCAAACTCAGCAGTGCCAGACAGCCTCAGCACCTCGTCACCACGCAGGAGCTGACAAGAGGCACACAACTGTCTCAGAGCACAGGCACCTGCTTATAAATCCTCAAAGCCAACATATAGAGCTTGCTTTATCCCAAGGCTACTGGAACAACACAACCCAACCCTATCATTCTCTCCATTTCTCCTCTATCTGTGCCTCAAATGGCAGAAATCCCACTACTGAGACTGCAGTGCCTCAGCTAGATCCTGAGTCCATGTTTGTAGAGGGCAGACTGTATTTACACATGGATTTTATTATCGTGGGTTTACAAGGCAAGATATGAGAAATCCTCAAAAAAGTTTCTCCTACTTACACCCAAACTAAAAGAAACCACAACAACAAGAGCTATCCTTGGCTCTTGACAAGCCCTGTATGCCTCAGGTAAGGTCTGTCCCTAGGCTGGTTATCAAGAGGTACTACCCTCTTGCAGACAGAATGCACAGGTAATTGGCAGAGTTTTGGGTTCTCCTGGCCCTACCTGCAGGCATTTCCAGGTTCATCCATTTCCTTCAATCTCAGTAAGTAAATATTACAAACACACACTTCCAGATATTACCTTTCTGTCCTGTCTGGTGCATGCCAGAAGACTTCAGATAACGGATACTCGTGCTTTTATCCTTGGGATTAGAAGGGTTCTTCTTGGTCTGCCTCAAAACCTTGGAAAAGGCCAGCTTCATGTGCTGGTCTACTGTTTTCAACAGGAAGTATCTATTCAGAAAGAAAACACGGGGCATTTAGAGCCAAGTAAAGGATATGGTCACAGCAGTGAGGTAGTTATCTTTACTCCTCACCAGCCAGCTGAAACTCAGATCCACAACAAGTTAAAGACTGCTCCAGCAGCAGTGCAGGCAACAACCACAAGTTCAGTTTCCCCTTTGCTAGCTCACTTCCTTCTTGCACTGCATCTGCTTTGCCTGACGGGGCTGCAAAAGGGCTCTATATGCAATCATCCCAAATCCGTGGCTTCGCCATAATCTAGTACAGCTGTTCCCTACTAACCCTGTCAAGGCATTTGAAGCTCTTTTATTCTCCCAAATTCCCAGAGACTTAAGTACTTACTTTGTATTAAAAAACATCAGTGTAGTGAGCAAGGTGGAAGGGGAGTGAGCCCCTAGCTGCTTACACTCCCACAGCATCTCTTCTGTTACATGACTGGAGAGGACATAACCTGCAATAATCAGAAGTCAGCACCACAGTAGGAGTCAGTGACAGCAGGAGCATATGCAGCATTTTATAGTCTGGAAGTAGCAGAGGACACCCAAATATTAAAGGAAATAGAGGGAGGAGGAGACCCTCACTGACATCAAGACTCATTGCTGTGCAAATAAGTTCTTAAGTAGCAGGTACAGTTAGGAAACACTTGTGTACATACGTCAAACCTCTTGCTGCAGAGTATGCTTCTGCAATATGCCTATACATCCCAGCCCAGAGAGAAACAAATATGCACTTAAACAGCTCTTAATTAATGGCTCGACTCCAATGCAGATGCTCCTAATCCAATAATACGTGAAAGCAGGCAGGCCAGGGTAACAAATCAGCTCTTGGCCCCATGCGCAGCTTTAGTCAGCACCCAGTGCCAAGTGATGTATTTGGACACATGAGTAATCCTTTGACTCTCAGGGTTTTTTTTCTCCTTTGTGCAGAAGAGAAATACTATACTCTAAATACACAGATAAACAGAAAAACAGACAGCAGTATGAACTCCAGGCCTTGTGGAATGACAAAGCACAGATCAAAGAGCCACTGTGAAAACAAAAGGATTCCCCAACTCGCAGCGCTGCTTAGCCATCCAGCCTGTAACATCAGCTGCTTTTCTGAACACAAGCAATAGCTTCTTCACTGATGTCTAACCTGATCAAAGGGAATGAAGTAATGAGAATATGAGAACCCAGGTTTCTGTGCTCTGAAACAGCACTTCTTGATCTAGTTCATAAACACAACTGCGTCAAAATCTGCTGCTTCTGGAACTGCTCCCCCCACCTCTGTTGCTGTCATGTTCTAAACAGAGGACTGAGCTGAGCTGCATTTGATTGCATCATGCCAGGCTCTCATCGAAGCTTGGTTTTTAACTTTGACACTCAGCTGGCCCTGAACACCACATCCATCTGTACCCATGGCAAAATGACAGCGCTTTATTATCTCCCAATGTAACAATATACATTAGGGACATGATGTATTAGCTCTCCAGATGAGGAAACTTGATTCAGATCAAGCATCAGCTGGCTTCCAAGTAAGCCAGTCTCATGACACTCTAAAGTCCCAACCACCTGCCTTCTGCTGGGTAACAAGAGAGCAAATAATTCTCAGGGCTAGACCCCTTACACATGCAGCAACTCCATCCTTCATATTGGGTTTTTTCCTCCCCTGACCAGAAACAGGCATCCTAGGGACATTAGGTGCTTCAAAAGCATTTCTATTCAGACTACATTCACATTGTAGTTCAATATATCAGGCTCCAGAAATTTCTCAAGTTCTTAAACAAAACTTCTTACCAAGAGGGGAGACACGAGGCTGTACGTCCTTCAGAACTTCATGCAGCCACTCAGTGAACCGAATATAGTAGAGATCTGAGAAGATGTCATCTACTCGACCATTTTCAAAGAGATACTGTAAGAGATTCACAACACAGTCCAGTACAGTGGTAGCCAGCACATTGCTCAGACCAGACCATATCCTGAGAGCTCAAGCATTTTACAGCCCAGCACTGAAGACTAATACATTTTACATGAGCAAGGACCCTCATACCAAGGCCAGTACAGGTCAGGTAATTTCAGTTACTATCACAAGAATGCTGAGACAGAAAGAAAAAAAAATTGTCTTTGAAAATAAAGCTATTTGGGTTTTGCCTTTCATTGCAAAGTTTTTTCATGTGACTGTCTCTGGACACTACTTTGAGATTAAGGAGAGAAATGCTCAACTCTCCTGTCAGTGCTTAGGCCTGTTCCTGCCTCTTCCAGAAAACACACTAACATTACCAGCTCAGACTTCCCACATCACACAGAGCTAAATTCTTGCCTCTTAAAGCTTAGACTAGATCAAGTTTTGACAATGACAGCTTTCACAAATATTATCTAACTCCTTCCTAGCCAAAAAAAAAAAAATACGTACTACTCTCACCATGATACTGGACTCAGTTATCAATAGTTCTTCACAAACTTAAGCCAGTAGATAAAAGCATTGCTGTGTATTAATGGCACTTAATCTGGTTTTGAGGGGGTTTGCTTTGCCTTTCTTAAGATCTTTGTGTGTGTATTGTTTTTGTCTTGGGATTAGTGGGGTTTATTTTTGTTTGAAGAGGGGTGTTTTTTTGTTGTTGTTTTGTGGAGAGGGTTTTTTTGGTATGTGTGTGCTTCAGTTTTATTTTGCTTAAAGCAAAGATATTTTTCTTATTAAATTGCTGGGAAGCTTAACACAAGCCAGAGTCTCCACTTTTAGAATCATAGAATAGAATCATAGAATCAGTCAGGGTTGGAAGGGACCACAAGGGATAGTTCCAACTCCTGTGACATGGGCAGAGACACCCTACCCTAGATCAAGCTGCCCACAGCCTCATCCAGCCTTGCCTTAAACATCTCCAGGGATGTGGCCCCAACCACCCCCCGGACAACCAGTTCCAGGCTCTCACCACTCTCATGCTGATGAACTTCCTCCTCACATCCAATCTGAATCTCCCCACCTCCAGCTTTGCTCCATTCCCCCTCATCCTGGCACTACCTGACAGCCTAAAAAGTCCCTCCCCAGCTTTTCTGTAGGCCTCCTTCAGATACTGGAAGGCCACAATAAGGTCACCTGGGAGCCTCCTCTTCTCCAAACTGAACAGCCCCAACTCTTTCAGCCTGAGAGACTCCTCCCTATACATGCTGACAACACTGCATGGCTCTGCTGCACATACAATCGTTCTCTCTCTACCTTCTGAATACACAGGAAGATATAGTAGAGCACATCTGGGTCATAGGGTTCACCATCGCCATTTCGAGCTTCTCGTGTCATTAAGCACAGACCATAATTCAGCTCAGCCACAGCTGAAGAGATGAGATCTTCCTGGAACCTCAGCAGCTGACGCCCTGCAAAAACAGAATGAGGCCATATCATTTAAGCTATAAAGCCATATTATTTCCCAACCCTTCAGGAATGACTTCCCAGATCTCCAGCTCCGCCACTCTATCTGGCAGGTCCAGTTGTAGCTCATTTTCTCAGCGTAATAAAGAAAGCTGAAGTAAATCACCATCTTAGGCTGTCAGATGTACTAAAAGATAATCAGGCAAGAATCCAACAGGAAGACTCTGCCCTGCCAACTGCATGACTCCTGCCTTCTTTTACTGTGTCCACAATGAAATGCTGCCCTACAGCATCAGGAAAACAGCAGTGCTGTGATAGCTCTAACCAGCCTGGCCTGCATTCACAGCCATTTTGTGTGGCCATGCACCACAGTCACACACTGCCTGTTTCTCCTAGGTGCTCAAGCTGGCTCAGCACAGAGCTAATACCTCCCTTGGAACATGTCCTATGGCAGTGGGAGTATGCAGTAACTAGTACAGCAGCACAAATCACAGTTTGAGTTTAAAACCAGCTGCCAGTTAAGCAAAGGTGTTTTCCAGAGCAGCAATAGGTAACATTTTAGCCATTCCTAATCCTGCTTGAAAGGAAAAGGCAGGCCACGTTGTCATGACACCTACTTCCAATAGGTGCTAGCCTATTTTGGGCTTCCTTTTCCAGCTCTGCATTCTTAGTCTGCGCCCAGCTCTTCCACACTTCAAGCCCCTCTTCTGGCTTCAGAGAGTTTGGAAGTAGAAGTTCAGGTGAAGTCTGTGCCTGTGGTTGTGGTTCAACTTCGGCAACCTGAACAGTTTGAGCCTACAAAAGAAAACATTTCAGTTCACAGATACACATCGGTTCAAGACAAGCCAGGTAATGCTGCAGTACCTCTAGCACAGGACATGAGCCTTTGGCACACTCTTCTCTAACCGGAAATCAATACAAGAAACACAACTGTTGCTGTCTAACCTAAATTGCTGCTCAGGGAGGAATATTTGTCTCTCCAAGAACATTTTTAGTTTGGATGGATATACATACGTATACATATATAAAAATATAAAAGCCCTTTAGCAAATCCACACTACTTGTAGTTTAATGCATTTAGAAGTCCTGCCTATCAAGTACACACAAAAGTGAGGGTGAGGAGTCCCTAGATGAAGCCTCAGTCTAAAGGGGAGAGGATCTGACTGCCAGGCTGCTTGCTGTATGAAGAGATAATAACCATGTCTCCATAGCAGGACTCCCTTTATACACCATCCAGGGTGCACTGTGGTCCATTTCTTCATTATGTGGCAGGCTGAGTCCTCCCACCAACAGAGAGGTGACCTAACAGCCACAAGCCATTCATGCTGCAATGCCATGAAGAAGCTAGCAAGTATCATCAAAGGCAGTGATCTTCATAGCACTGAAGTCCTCTCGACAGCAGACTTCTGGTCTGCTTTTGAACGCTGAAACAGGGCACCATTAATTCTAGAGCCCTGTTTGCTCCACTTCATTTTCCTTGGCTTCTGCTAACTTGACTCCAAACCATCACTGAAGTCCATCATCTCACCACAACAGGAGCCCCTCAGATAGAGCAGCCAGAGACATCTCCAGCCCCTGGCAGGAAAGAACAAGGTGCCATCAGCTGCAGCCACTGTTGCTCCAAACCTAGATTGCCCAGAGCAAGGTTCTGGCTATGAATGTGTGTTGTATACTAACATCCCTGCCCATCAAGGGCAAGCTCTCTTCATTGTTCAATACGGAAAAGGAAGAAGAGATACACTCTGTTCTTAACAGCTGGTAAGGATAATACATTTGTAAGAGATACAAAAAGAATAACAGAGTAGGACATCAGCATCAAAAAGTTCATTTAATTGCAATGCAATGCTCTCAAACTACCAAATACTGCTAATTAGGATTAGCTACTATTATGTGAAGAGCTACTGTATGACCTGCTATTCTTAGATTTCTACATTCCCTGGAAGTTTACTTTGCATCAGAACCTTAAGTCACCAAGAATTTACTGTGATTAATTTGAAACTTCACAGCCCTTAGTCAAA
Source organism: Psilopogon haemacephalus (assembly GCA_013396835.1). Classification (NCBI taxonomy): domain Eukaryota; kingdom Metazoa; phylum Chordata; class Aves; order Piciformes; family Megalaimidae; genus Psilopogon; species Psilopogon haemacephalus. Next base: position 33,170 of record VWZI01003288.1, on the reverse strand, counting down.
TTCTCATTGGCACCCTGAGTGTTTCAGAGATAGCAATTCTTACAACAAACCAGCTTTGTTTTCTCTTCCTTAGAGCCACCCCAAAAAGCCAGACTTCTTAATAACAGAGTAACTTTTTCCTTTGATACAGGCAAGTGTCAAGCATTAGTGAAAGCTGCTCTGACAATACTAGAGACCATACTGAAAACAACACAGAGACTTGAGTCATTCCTGCACCCTACTTTGTGTAACACCACCAGCAGCAGCCTACAAGAGCCTTAGACTGGAACTATGTAATTGCCCTTGTTTAGCTTTTCCTTTTTGATTTTTTTTTCCCTCCTTTTTTCCCCAATCAGCTCTTAGTAGCTCTTATTAGCCCCTGCACCACCAGCAGCATCGGGACTGTAACTGAAAGGGCTCAGCTTTTATCAAGGCAGATGGCGACAAAGTTTAAGTTGTCAAGCAAGCCTCTGCCTGAAAGAGGACAGGAGTCCAAGGGTGAACTGACACCTCTTTGCAACAGCTAGGACTGAACCTCCATGCCCCTTCCCAGCACTGCCCGGCCACTCTCCAGACAGCAGAAAGCCTTCCAGAGCCAGCCACCTGTGTTGGCATAGCCTAAGCGGCAATCTTCGGCCCTGCCCTCTCAGGCACCTCGTCCAGGGTGAGGGCAGGCATACAGGCTGCAGTTCATCCACTGACCTGGCACTCACTTCTTAACTGACTTGAATGTTTTACAAACAAAGTAAAACATCTGCAACTCGGATCCCACAGCAGCACACCACCAGGCAACAACATGGGACAAGTAGGAAGATTCCTTCTCTGGCTCACAGTTGTGTCTGATGTTCACCTCTAGTAGCTTTATTACCCTCTTCAAGGAAGAATGCATCCCTCCTGCACTTGCCTCTAAGGGCTTATGCAACACCCAGTACCCCAGGAGCTTAGGATCAGAAAACTGTCTAATACACAAGAATTGCAGACCACTGCACACAAGAACAGTGTTAGCAGAGGCTTTACACATAACCGTTAAAGAAAACATGATGCTAATTCCTCAGGAAGGATCCCAAGAATGTGGCTCATGCTCTTAAAAGACCCTAGAATAAGCCTAAAACCCTTGCTCAGCAGAAAGGCAAAAAGTTCTATCAACTTAGTTTGTTCAAGCAGCTGAAAGCAATGAAGTAACGATCTCTGAAATACCAACGTTGGGAAAAGATGAGTGACAGAAGGCTCTTTGAACATGACAAAACAATGAAACTCCAACCAAACAAAATTCCACGTATTACCAGACCCATAAACTGTAGTTAAAGGTGCAGCTGTACAGAAGAGGCCTTGGTAGGATACAGACCACTCAGAAACCATCAGACATGACTACAGAACGTAATCTGCCTCCTCTCAGTGCCCACTGATGGAGAGGGCATATGCAGTTTTATAAAGTCAACAGAGTTATTTATAAACTGGAAAGAATTTAGAACAATATTTATGCTAGCAGATGTGGATATTTTTCACCTCTTTCCATTCAGGAGAAAAAAAAAAAACAACAAAAAAAAAAACAACAAACCCAGGCTGTGACAGATCAATCACTTTGCACCTTCTGGTAATAAAAGATAAACTGCATCCATTTGCACATATATGAAAAGCCTTTAAACAGCCCCAGTTATTCTTAAAAGGCAATTCTAAGTAATCTATGGCTTTAAGTTAGCAACAAAGCCTTTAAAAAAGCAGCACCAGATTTGGCTGCCATGTTTGCCAAGCACTCTGAAGTGCCCACTTGCTCCAACTCGTTCCTGTGCTGTTGGCTCACCAAGCATTCACCAGAAGCAGGACACGGTGTTACAGACCTGTAACGTGATCCGTGAAGTTTGTTCACAACTAGTCAGATTTCAACACACTACAAGGGGCACTGGATCTGCTGTGGACTCCATGTGCTGCCTGACACAAAGTTACTGATAACTAGATGACTAGTATATTTGCACCCCTTACTTTGCTGCAATCATCCTTGCCTGTCCACTGCAACCCCTAGAACAGCTCAGGAGAAGACTGCAGACTTCGGCGTATCTGCTGTGAAGCAGCCAGCAACAAGCATGTACCTATTAACATCAGCAGGTATCTACAAGTACCTCTTAATCTACATTACAAAGACCAAGATTGTATTTTGGGAAATTCTGAATCCTGTAATTACACACCAACATGAACACATCGCAGTCCTACACCTACCAAAGGTCAAATGCCCTGTGTCACGCCCAGGCTACTGAGACGTGCAGCTCTGCTTCCTAGATATCAGCTGACTGCTGACATCCTCCCCCTCCCTCTCCACAGCATTCACAGGTTGTTAATCACGGAGGAGGACAGAGAAAGTTTTAACTTACTGAGCAAGTGACTTGTAGCTGCTGCTGCTGCTGCCCCTGCTCTTGGGGTGTGGGCTGCTGCTGTTGCTGCTGCGGGTCCCATATGTGCACCGTCTGCGCCGTATTCTGGTACGTCCCTGCCACAGCCTGCACTGCCACTGGAATGTGGATGTTGCCATTCATAAACTGCGCCGGAAAGAGCGAGTTAGCAAGAGTCTGCACCACCTCCTCGTGAGAGTTCTTCACTACTGAAGTACTGCCCACCATCTTATCCTTGTCATCTTCCAGCTTCACGGTAGTCAGCGTGGTTGGCGAGCCACTGACGTGGACGGCATTGTAGGCCTCCTGAGGGATGGCGATGTGGGTTATGTTTTGCTGCTGAAGGTCACCACGTGGCTGAGCAGAGTAAACAGGGATGGTCCAAGTCTCTCCAGTGGGGCTAGTAATGGTCCCAGTGGCACTGTACAGGTGGGCACTGTCCACCGTTAGCAAGTCTGGCCGTAAAGAGACGTAACTTTGCTGCTGGCCCTGAGGAATGGCCAGCACCGTGGCAACCGGCTGCCCTGAAATAGCATAGGATACAGTAATAGGCATATCCACTTTGCGTTTCTTCACTGGCTGGAGGACGCTGGCAGTGCTGATCCGGCGCTCTCCCTCTCGGGGAGAGCCTTGCTGAGAAGGTGGAGGTGACAGTGCCCCAACCGTTTGGATCTGTATCTGCTGCCCGCCAGTAATGGCCTGCCCTGCCACAAGCTGGGCCTGGATCTGCTGGTGTTGTATGTGCTCCTCCTGGATCTCCGCAGCCTGGATCTGCTGGGCGGTCTGCACATGCTGCACTTGGATCTGAGCTGCCTGCAGCTGAGATGGGCTGGGGCTCTGAAGAGACTGACTCTGTATTGTCTGCGATGCTTGCTGCTGCGCCTGGCCTTGGATCTGCACTTGGACCTGTATTGGCTGCTCTGAAGCCTGATGGACAGCAAGCTGTGGGGAGAGCTGCTGGGCAGAGACCTGCTGTGGTGACTGCTGGACCTGGACCTGAACCTGCAAGGACACCAATTCAGTGGTTAGAGATCAGCGAGCCTCAGTGATTCAACAAGGGACCACCAACAGAGATGGCCCATCACTGGAGGTCTAAGCTCCAGGTCTTTTACGCTCAGTTTTACGAGTGCATATATTAATCTATTAATAAAGGTCTCAGTAAAAAAAGGAAACAAAGTTCCTCCAGAATTGCCTCGTTGATAACAGCAATAATGCAGGTGATGTGTTTGCCAGTGCTGCACACGCCCCCGCTTCTCAGCCCGGATAGAACAGAGCACGAGGGGCAGCTCCATCCTCAAAGCTCTGTGGCCTCAAGCCAACAGACTGCATCCTTGGAAGCCAAAGGAGACCTCGGAGCCATTTGCATTGCTAAAATGTTATTTCAACACAGGCCTTGCAATAGCAAGGCTTAAAGGTCACACACATCACAATTCTGCTGTTAAATTTATCTGGCTACAAAACGCAGGGGCTGGTCTGATTCTTACTCTGTTCTAAAGATTACTGCTTTCAACCTCAGTACTCCAAGTGGCCACAGAATCACTTGGCAAGTGATAGGCAGTAAGAAACATGGGTAAGTTGAAACCAGCACTTGACTCTTTCCACATAAAGCACAGAAACGTTTTGAAACCACCACTAATAGTAACACTACACAAGCAGGTGTCAACATAGAAAGCTGCAAGTTCAACCTGCATCTCTGTTATGTGCCAAGGGGCAACACCGCAGCATGTTTTTTTAATAAAAAACAATTATTGGCAGTGATAATTAAAATCAATTGTGTTTTAATTATTATTTATTTATTCAATGTAATTTATTGCCCAAATGACTCTTCTAGCTCAGACACATAATACTGAATAACATGGACAAAACATATTAAGACTTGGATGCAAATACAGTTCCTTTCATTTTAGGGGAATAAAAAAAAAAATCTTATCCTCTTACATCAATGCTCATTTGTCCAAAGTCTGTCACAATAACTAGCAGCAGTCCAGAAGCAGACTTAAAGCCAGGACTGGGAGGTAGCCCATAACAAAGTCCAGGTCTCAACAACTTTCTGTTTCAGGCCCTGAGCCCAGCCCAGGTGGTAACTTCAGGGCACCAAGTGAGGTGTCCTCTCCTGGTCCAGAAGACACCACCATTTTGTCACCCACGTGTACACAGCCATTTTACTGTATTTGCCTTGTACTGTTCCAGGTTCCCATGATCATCTGCTGCTCCAAGCTTCCTCAGTACTGTATCTTAAGGTAGGGACTTAACTACACAAGCTGAGAGAGGCAGAGTTTAATTAGTGGCACCTATGAGAGCCACATGGAGCCTGAAGCCAAAACAGACTGACTTAGTTGCAAAACTTCCTATTCATGTTCTCTCACCCTTTTCTACTCACTTTCTAGAGTCAGTCACAGTAATGCAGCACTTGCACAGAGACCCCACACCACCAGCCTGGCAATACCCAAGCTACCACAATACAGGTCTGCACGGTGACAATACACAAAATCCCAACATCACCTCTGAGAACTCTTAGTAAATGCCTTGAGCAAACAGGCCCAAGCACAGACCCCAGTTCAATTACACCTCTGATGCAAGCATCCTCCAAAACATCTGACTTTAAAAATCACTAATATCATCCCCAGTATTAATTCAAGTCCTTGTTTCAAAGACTACTTGCAAGGCAAAGGTCAAAGACTGGAAAACTAAAATGTATTATAGCATCAGTATCTTTTCAGTTCGAAAATCACATCATAGGTAAAAGGTTAAAATGTCATTTCCCCTGTACTACTGTAGGATGTTCTCAGAATCAGCACAGGTTGATCAAGAACATCTTTAAAGTATCCACACCTTCTTTCACACAAATTTTTTCCTGTTACTGTAGTAATGCACAAAGTAAGGACTAAATCTTTTTCTTTCTAGCAATAAGAAATGGAAGTTTACTCCTGCACCAAAGCAATTTTATCATTGGAGTGTAATTAGAAAGGTAATGAAGTAGGTTTAAGCAAAAGACATTGTCAGCAAACAAGGCATAGCCTAAGAAAAACCCTGACAAAACAGCATTTTTTTCCTTCCACTTTCATAGAACAGAATATTTCAGTTGGAAGGGGTCTAAAATGATCATCTAGTCTAATCACCTGACCACTTCAGGGCTGTCCATAAAATAAAACCTGTCAGAAAGGGCATCTTCCAAATACCTCTTAAACACTGACAGGCCTGCGGCATCAATCATCTTTCTAGGAAGCCTGTTCCAGTGTTTGACCACCCTCTTGGTAAAGAAATGCTGCCTAATGTACAGTCTAAAGCTCCCCTAGTGCAGCTTCAAACCATTAACTATTTTTGAGCTGAAGCCTTTAAAACCATGGATGGCTTCTATCACTTCCAGCAGACGAGCAATCATGATCTGTGGCCCTACAACACTAAGGACTAAATGCTAACCCCTACAACTCGGGTGTCTCGGTTCTCTCAGGAGTTCACACATCGTTATTGTTAACACCCAAAGAATGACTCCAGAGGTAAACAAGATGAAGCAGCCAGACTGCTCACTATAGATACCATGCTTCTGACTGGGGACTGCTCCTATTATAAAAGCATATTGGAGTTCTACCCATCAGGAATTATGCATCCCTTGTTAAAAAAAGGTGTGTAATTCACAAGTGTGTTCTGCACTAGATCACTCCCTATTTTCAAGTAGGTTGTACACAGGAGCACTACGAGCACTCATTTCACATTTACATCAACCCAGCCTGAGACCAGAGCTTCTCAAGCTGACCTCATTCTCTAACTCACTATCTGAGGAACAAAGGACAAAGAATTACACTATACACTACCAACAGCTGACTTCAAACTCCCCAAGAAGAATGTTTGAAATTTTCAGACCAACACCAACAGGGAGGACTTCAAAATCTTTGCCTTATACTGAAGATTAAAGCAAGAACATGTTATACTGGGAAGTCCTGGGTTCTACTGATGGAAGAAAGGAGCATATCAAGTTAGCAGTACTGAAAACCTGCCTATTGACAAATTTAGATCTACATCATGAAAAGAATCGTCTCTCACAAAGAAACTACCTAATATTGAGTACTAGTTAATCACAGAATCAAAAGCATTAGAAGTCAGCCCTGCATTGTAGTGAAAGGACAGAACTAATAATTTAAGATACTCTTAAAGGAAATGTTCTGTCACATTAAGCTCAAAACCACATTTTGTCTAGAAATGAGCACGTGCAGAGAGAAAATAAGTAAGTCCACAAGCATGAGAACAGCTGAAGCCTGTGTTCCAAAAGCTGGGGTGGTTTCCTCATTGTTGATAGACTAATTCCAACAATCTTTCAAGAAGGATTCATAATATGTCTGCCCTGTGCAGATTCTCTGCCCAACATGGAAACAGACTTGCACGAAACTGTAGTTCTGAAACAACTTAGGTGGAAAAAATTCCCAAGCAGTGAAAAAATCTCACCTGTGAGATGATGTTACCTGGAACAGATTACCCAGTATTTCCTGAAGCCTCACTCCAAATGAGCATGCATACCAACTCTTACCCTCTATGGATATTCTGAAATCCAGCTTGCTTTGGAGCACCTCACAAGCTCTCAAATGCCTCTTTTCACAAACACATCTTGGTTTCTGAAGCTATATTTACACTACTAATTAGTAGAATATGCCAAGATCAGACTGATGATCTACTAATGTGTCCATACTACACATTGCAGAAGACCATTTCAAACTCAGGTCTTGTCTTGCCCACTAGCCAAGTGATATGAACACCTAGACACAGCAAGGCTGCATCTCTCTGGCTTAGTTTCACCTGAAAGCAATCCCAAACATCAAGCTCCAAACCTGTAACAGGCAAGTGGAAGTAGATGGCAAACTTGGTGCAGGAATTATGCTCCAGATGCCCCCCTCCCCCAGCAAAACAAGTGCACCTCAAACTTCCACCCCTAAGCTGACAGACATCAAACACTTGAACAAAAAGTTAATGCAAGCAGAAGGAAAGCAACAATTATTTTTCTGTCCACATTTAAGGACTAAAAGGCTTAAAACACACTCCCCTCAACAACAGTCTCAAGTCAAATTTGACTCCACCACTAAAAACCAAGAGCGTAGCAAGTTCCTTCTAAAGTTAAGCCAGAAAGCATAAACACAAGTACAAAGCAGCAGTATGCAGTAGGTGAAAAGACTGATCAGATCACTGAAGAAGCAGGAAACGTTGGAACTTGTTATTCAAGTACTTAACAGGAAGTCCTTTGCTATCTAAGTAAACAAGGTCTACAGGGAGTGTACAAGTCACCTTCTCAGAACCATTGCCAGTCTCACTCTAGGTTTTTCCTCCGCTCATTCATCAACATCTGAGAGAGAATCTCATGGGCCAAATTAGGCCTTGAATGTGTTTGAATAGTTACAATATCAAGGTTAGGTTATCAAGCTGTACTCTGGAGCAGAATTTAGCCCTAAGGCAGTTAAAACACATGAATCAGGCAGAACAAAACAGCTCACCTCTCCAAGAAGAGCCTACCTCCAAGTGCTACCTTGAAAACACAATCCTTGAGTACAACCATTATTTGAAGCAGCATACTCAGCCCTAGCAAATGCTAATTAATGCTAGCTGCTACACTAAGATCCTATTGGGATGCTTTCCAAAGGTATGTGAGTAGAAGCCCTATCTCCGAGACGAACTTTACAACCAAGACTAGGGCAAGGAGAAGCTGCATCCCTCCTAAGTGAAGGAAAAATGTGTTCTGCGCAGAACCAGAGGTATAATTTTCTTCTTGAGCTCTTTAAGGGCATCTTTTCCTGCCTACTGTCATTAATAATGCCCATCTTCCTACACTGGTCTGAAGACACAGAACAGACTGAGGGAAGCCTGAAAAAGCCTGAACAATAAACACATAAGGAATCGAGCAATTAGAAAGGCACAAGCCTTAACTGAAAGGCATTTCAGACTGGCCTTCAACCATTCCATACACAGTTCTGCAATCACGCTCATCTCCCTTTAAGTCCTTCCCCTGAAGCTTCCCAGCCATCAGCCTTTCTTAACAAAGAGCTGAAAGTGAGAATCTTCTCTGCTGTACGAATCCTGAGCAAAGACAGTTTTAGTCCTCTGATATTCTTCCAGTTAAATCCTGTGGAACAGGAAGAGGCGCAGAAGGTTTACAGACCTCTGCAGAAATGCCATATTCAGTAAGCCAACACCTCGATGGCATCATCAGTTTTATGGCCTCAACGCAGGACACGAGCTAGCAACAACAACCTGACCAAAACTCTCATTTGACAGGAGCAAAACACAGCCCTTCCCAGCCACCCACTGATGCAGCACAGAATATGACAACTTGACACACTAAACCCTTTCTTTAGATCACTAACGGCACTGCTGCAACAGTGGGGATGGAGGGAACTCCAGGACACTCACGCTGTAGCACTGACTGGTAACCCAACAGCTGGATCCACTCAGCCTTTAAGACAAATATTTGGCAACAATTTGTTGAACCTCTTAGGCAAGAAAACCCTAAGGTGCAACTTCTACAAGCAGGAAATTTATTTTGCCAGGACAAATAACAGCAGCAAGCAGGTACACACCACCCTTGGTAGTTCACAGCAAGTAAAACCTAGGATGAAACACGAGCACCATGTGTCTATCTTTATGATCGTGAGGCTGTCGGCAGCACTTGCAACTGCAAGGTCATCTGACTGGTCATATTATTAGTCACCTTCAGCACCACTGTCACACTGCCAGACATAAGTGTAGTCATTCAAAGGGTCTCCCACTGATTTGCAATTGGATTAGCAAGAACTAAAGAGATTATCGGGTTGAGGACCGGGATGACATAAGTTGATCAAAAGCTAAGAGGCTTCAGCAGATGACCAAAATTTCTCACAGTACAACACAAGCAGTATTTTAGCAAATAGAACCAGCTGGGTCAGGTGCATTCCTCTAGAGGAATACTGTCACCCTCCAGTCACCCCAAAATTCAGACACACTGCTCTGCTGGCATGGTGACAGTCTTGAGACAGGTGAACGCTAAATCATGAAATTAACACAGATCACCTTTTGAGAGCAAATCTTGAATGACAGCAAAACATTCTTCCTAAAGATAATCCTCTCCACCCTATCTTTGAGATAATTCTGAGCTAGATGTTCAAACACAGGTGAATTGCTGCGTTGCTGATGTACAAAAGCTGCAGCCATACCTACTAGCAGATGTGCCACCCAAGTGTTCTAGAGGTTTGTAACATCCTGAAGTGAGCAACATGGGAGGGCAACACGAACACTAGCTATGAGCTATACTGACAGATGTGAAAGTTTAGCAATATAGAGTCACACCAAAAGCAAAATGGGGAGAGCAGACAACACATTTTAAGAAAGCTGCCAAAATCTCAACTTTCAGTAGTTATTTTCCACACTCAGGGTGCAGGCCACTCAGTTTAAAAAAACAGGACCAGTCCCTGGCAGCAACTCCATAGTTATTTCACTATCTCTGTTACTAGAAGATCTTGCAAGGGTCAAGCCTGAACTTTGGATAGTTTTGAAATAAGGCATCAGCAGGAGAGTAAGAAGAGAATCCTTCTGACGAACAGAATAGGCCAAGTTGGAAGAGACCTCCAAGATCATCCAGTCCAACCTACCACCCAGCCCTAGCCAATGGCACTAAGTGCTCCATCCAGTCTTTTCTTGAACACCTCCACAGATGGCAACTCCACCACCTCCCTAGGCAGCCCATTCAAGTGGCAAATCACTCTCTTTGTGAAGAACTTCCTCCTAATATCCAGCCTGTATCTCCCCTGACACAGTTGGTTTTGGGGGCCTTCCGTTTCTTCAAGGCTACGGCAGCCATAAAAAGCTGACTCTCCTCACCCTTCTACCGAGGCTTCTCCCAAAAAATGTGGTAACTGGCAAAACCAAAGGCACCCTTGATCAGTTTTAATAGACTTACACAGAAACTCAAGTCACTTTTGTGAGTCTAGAGGCTTTTATTCTTCAAAAGTTTTCTGTAGGCAACAGGTTACACAAGTCCCAGTTAAGCATTCATTTACTCAACGGAGAGAGTAACTGGAGACGACTTGCACAGCTAAAGAGAGAAGTTTGTAGTTGCTCTAGGACAAAAGCACTGCACCAAGTTCACACCACCTTATCTCCACTCATTTGTATCTCCACGCCCCCATTTGTTGCAAAAAGAAAGTTCACGACTTTACATTCATGCTACAGAAAGCAGAACAAGTCGTATCTGAAGTGTATCAGAATTAGAGCTGTAGACAGAGAGCAGCTGTTTGGAGACACATCGTAAGAAAACCTCAGTAAATGCCCTGCCACCTATAAACTCTCCAAATAATGGAACGTGTCTGAGGACCAAAGCAGTTATTCAGAAGTTATTTCCCCTACTGGTGCTGGATTTTGCACATTCTACACCTAACAAAAATTACTTAATATCTATTGAGGGGAAGAAGGCAGAGTAGACTTACTCCACTTTGCAAAAGGACCATCTACCTTGACACATATTTTAGAGTTCCTTTCCTGAAAGGTGCATTCCCCTCATTCATACTGTAAGTTGAACCCCCTGTATTTCCCCTTCACTCCAAACTCAGCTCGAGAACTACAAGTCTCAGAACGTTCAAGCAAAATCAATTAACAAAATCAATACCCTTTAAAAATATCCAGAAGGCAAGTTAGATCCCACGGCCACCCTGAACTACCAGACAAAAGTAAGACCAGCAGAGGGGAGTGGTATTTATAGCAGCTTCACACACAACGCGAGGCTTCGGGGAGCTGTGTACATGCCATGTCTGTCAACCATTTCTCCAAGAGGTTACACCACCACATTGCTATGTGTCCTACTCCTCCTACAGCAGGGGCTCAATGGAGGCACAGTCGAGAGAGAAATTTACTACCAAATTCCTTAAATGAAAGGGAAATAGTGCTGTTCTATATAAAGTTAATTGGCCCTGCTTCTTATGTGCTTGCAGGGGTTTCAGATTTAAACAGTAGCTGGCTCTGAACGTTACACTGCTAACGTGACTGCGTTAGCAAGCCATACGTACATTCAGAGGTGATTTAAGATGCTTACCTGGACTTGCTGGGGTTGCTGAACCTGTATCTGCTGCTCTGGCTGAGTTTGCTGCTGGACACTGGTTGTCACAGGACAAGCAAGTTCGAGCAAAGACCCGGCCACTTCTGTGCTGTCTGTGTAAATGCAGTTGCCGCCCTGCTGATAGACCATCGTGGTGGTGGCCGTCTGCTGAAACTCCTGCAGAGCTTCTGGCCCCTTGGAAGCAAGAGAATCCAGAAACTCCTTCATCCTGTGCTGGGGGATCGTTCGTGCCTTCACACGGATATATTCTTCAAAGGAAATGGTGTTCTCCAGAGAATTATTCATATTGTAAGGTCCTTAGGGTCCCTAAAGGAAAAAGAAAGTGAAAGTCTTAACTACAGCACACCTTTGTTCTCCTAAATTCCTAACTCCAGTGACTGATTTTTCATACTCAATGCTGTACGTAAACTGGCACACAGGCCCAGACAGATGCTTTCTTTTTTTAGTAATCTCCTGCTACTTCACATCTCGGATTAACCCTTTGCAGCTCAGGGAAGTCTGAATGATAACCAGGTGTAACTGAGGTGCTGTTCAGACAGCTCCCTGCCACGTAAAATCTTCTAGCGTTGTACTTCATCCAGAACAGGCCAGTCCCGCAACAGAGGAAATCAAATCATACATTTAATTCGTTTGCAGCATGCAGCATTAGTGAGAGAAGCTTAGAAATCAATATCTGTGACCCTGCTTTGCAACCACAGAAGTGGGAGAACCGAGCAGCATGTTCTGTCAGGCCATGCAGTTCTATTCTAGGCAGCTAATGGGAAGCACAACGGAAGAGCAACAGATGCAGCATTCAGCCCATTGCTAATAGAGCTAGGACAGCCTTATCGATTTGAACAAAGCAAGCGCAAGGAGAGTGCTGGAAGATGCTCCTCAAATGAGGAACTACACACATGAAGAAGCAGAGCTCTGGAAACGACAAAAGAAAAGAGCAGCATCAGTTCTGGATGTCTTTTTAATATAAGAAGAATGAAACGTGCCATGTATGAAGACAAAAAAGAAAGAGACAGGAATCAGATGATCAGGAAACAGAGAGAAAGGAAAGAAAAGAGAAAAAAAAAAAAAAAGATTCTGTCTGCAAACGAAAAATAAAAAGCTCCAGGGTATACTCTGACAGCATTTCCCTCTTATTATCTTGTTTAAACCCACAGATTGTTTCTGCAGTGAATATACTGGTTGTTCCAAAGGCAGTAATTAGTCCTGATAAAGTATAAACAGATTTGAGGTATAACACAGAAACCGAGAAGGTTTTGAAAATACGGCAAACAGCAGATCAGGACTAGAAAAGGTGATTCAACACTACTAGATTAAGCTGCAAAAAAAAGGAAGAAAAAGGGACAAACCTCACTACATTTCCATTACAACTGTAGTTCTAAACAGAGCAGGTGCAAGAGAAGAACCTTTTATATCATTTCACCATGATTTTACAAAGTGGAACCATGAAAGATATAAGTGGTTGAACTTGATTGTAACAGCCTCTGCGAAAACAGGAATTAGTTCTAGGCTCACAGTGGCACCGCATGACCAGCTCAAATTCCCACCAAAAAATCAGTGGGAGTTAGAGCAAATTCTAACCACTCTTCACTGTGTTGTGACAGCAGTCCAAAGACACACAAGTTTCTGTTTACATGGAGGAGGTTCATGGCTAGTGTGCTGGACCAGGCTCACAGGAGAATCAAAATCAAAGGTAAGTGGAATGTTCATGAGGCAACTTGTGCTATTACCTAGAGTTTCTGGAGTTATTAAGCAACATTTATTGTTGTATGAGGTTACTACAGAAAACACTCTTAAAACATGCATCAAGGTTTAATAAAAAGCACCATCTTACAGTGTTCACTCAGTAAATTCAACAGCTCTGTAAAAGTCACTATATGGGAGATCCCCTCGAGCCCACAGCCAGACAGAAAAACAATTCTCCTGCTTTTCAGAGACTCCAAGTCAGTTCTGCATGATGGTCAGAAAAGCTATTCACTTAGCTGTTGAGTGAGGTTTCTTCCAAAAGCCACTTCAGAGTGCTCTACAGCCCTAGAGAGCACATTCTTAACCCTTTCCCAAGTGACTATGAACAGAATGAAACCAACAGAGAACAACCTTTTTAATGCATCCTCAGCAGCTCTGACAAGACTACATCAGACACATTTTAATCTCTCTTGCATCTAATTGTAAGATGCTCTGTTACACACTCTGAAGCTGGAAAAGATTGAGTGATTACTTTGTCCTGATTTTCTACTTTGAACTTGCAAATATTTAAATTCAGTACTACAGTGAGGCTTTCAGCAGAGCATTACTTGGCACGTCCACTGAGCTGCACTCACAGACAACTTTCAGAAAGGAGACACTTTTGAGGAGCAAGCCTTAAGGATTCCACGCTGGGAACCCAGAGGTGAACACTACAGGTGCTCTTTGACAGCTAACTGCTGAACAGGAATGAGCTCACCTCTCAGCAAAGGTCCTGCTTTCCTCCTTGCTCCTGCACTGGTACTTATTATGTTTTAACGACTCAGGCAATTGCTATTCGCCTTCTGTTAATCTTGTGGCAGGCCAGAGCTGGGAAGTCAGCAGGGCCACTAGTTTTCAATGGCAGCTATTTGTGAGCCCTCCCTTTTACTTAAAGGAACTCCAACCCTTCTGACAAGAGCTGCTTCAAGGTACATTGTGCTCTTGTGCAGCAGAGACTAGAAGCCACTGGAAGCCAGCAGAAACCCAGACGCATACACAGCAGGCCCAAAGATCAAGAGGTCCACCACCAAATAATCACCAAGCTCTTCCAATCAGCAGGAAGCAGAACAGACACAGAATTAATTTCTTAAGATACACATCTCTGACCCTGATCAGCTGCTCCATATTCATTAGTTCATTTTAGCATCAAAATAAAGATCCTACTAGGCCAGTCTTATCCTACCAGCACATCTTTCTCTGTCATGCAACCTGCCAGAAGGAATCTTTCTCTCTTCTAGCATAGAAAAACCTTCCTCTATGTTTACTTGAAGTTATTAAAACAGCCTAAAACAGCTAAGTGTTGGTGTGAGCCACTGCAGCACTGGGAGTTGCAAGCACAGGTCAGAACTCCACTGCACCACATGGTGTTTGTTCCTGTTCTGGAACAGCAGCAGGAGCTTCCATTTGTTTCCTCTACAGCTCTCCAACTTTGGCAATCAGAAGGGAGCTAAAGACATCACAGGTAACAGTGTGAGCTGGACTAAGTTTCTGCCAATGTCATGCCTGGCAGTTTGAGGGCTGTTAGAGGTTATTTAGCTGAAAGTTCTGAACAACTCATTAAAACTGCACCTCACAAACCCCTGTGAAGCAGCACAGGTACTAGATCTACATGAACATTCAAGAAAGCAATGCTGTACTCCCAGAAAAAAAACAACACCTGCATTTATGACAGAAAACCTCAAGGGTGAAGCATGCTTTCAGCAGGCTTTTGGAGGGCAACAGATGCAGCTTTCTGCTGCAATCACCCCTTGTACTGCTAGATATTAAAACACGCTAGTTTACAGATTCCATTTATCCTGCAGACACACAGCAAACACCCATCCCATTCTCTCTAGATCTCGGCAGTGTATTTTTATTACTGCATTTCAAAACTCAAAAAAGAGCACTCAGACAACAAGCTTTCTCTGTTAAGACATGGTAATTCTTCTCTGCAGATTTTCCTGAGGAATTCTCTGAAGATCATGAGCACATACAGTTAGTTCATAAAACTTAGACTGAGGTTACTGAAAACACACACACAACTTGCAGCATGTGGACAATCTGGACTCACCAGTCACCATGTTGCATGTATTTCTGCTGCTCTTGTCCTGAGCTCTTAGACTTGTAACGTTCTGGAGAAGACAGAACAAAGAAGCCCTTTCCATCCCCAGTTCCTCTTTCTTTATTAAAGCCATTTTATTTTTTAATATGTATCCCATTAAGAAAAAAACACATTAAAAAAAATTAGGAAAGACAGATATGATTATCCACGCAGCTAGCAGCTCCTACTGCGGAATTGCGAGGTGCCCAATTCCTAATCACTGTGTCCCTCTGCCTAGCAAGTGTTCTTAGGAACCAGCGTGTGAACGCATCTGTCACAGCGCTCTCACCGTGCGGCAGCCGGTGACACCGGAGTTAGTGAAAACAGAACTTAGAACAAGGCAGCAGCAGTGACCGTATCCAGAGGTGTCCCTCTGCTCCCCCTCGCAGGTGCTCCCGGCCCAGCGCTGCCCCGCCACCAGGGACAGACGGGACCGACAGAGACCGCCCCGCCATCCAGCCCAGGCGATGAGAAGCTCCGTTTTCAGATCCTGAGATCAGCGGCCGCCGCTCGGCCATTCCTCCGCTCGACGAGGGGACGCGGAGCCCGCGGGGCTTCCCCCCGCGGCCCCTTTCCGCGGGGAGCGTGGCGCTGCCCAGACCGCTCCCCGCAGCCTTTGTTCCGCCGCGGGGCGGCCGGGCCCGGGCAGGCGGGTGGCGCCTCGCCGCGCCCC
>VWZI01003287.1:419167-459183 GCA_013396835.1 Psilopogon haemacephalus | reverse complement strand
TCAGTCTGGAGAAGAGAAGGCTTCGAGGAAACCTTATAGTAGCCTACCAGTATCTGAAGGGGGCCTATGGGAGGGCCGGGGAGGGGCTGTGGTTTTGTAACAATAGGATGAGGGGGAATGGGTTTAAACTGGCAGAGGGGAGATTTAAAGTAGATGTTAGGAGGAAGTTCTTCACAGTGAGGGTGGTGAGGCACTGGAACAGGTTGTCCAGGGGCTCCCTCCCTGGAGGTGTTCAAGGCCAGGCTGCATAAGGCCTTGAGCATCCTGATCTAGTGGGAGGTGTCCCTGCCTGTGGCAGGGGGTTGGAACTGGATGAACTTTGAGGTTCCTTCCAACCTAGACCATGGTATGATTCTATGATTAGACATTAGATTAAACTGCCTGCTTCTAATAGAACCACATGGCAAACCTGAAACAGAAATGTGGTTACTTTCAGCGTTCAGAAAAATGTTGAAAACAATCTGGTACTTAGATATTTGTTCTTGAAAATCTCACTGATCAGTTAAACTATAGGTAACACAAATGGGAAAAACACTTACTGTAGGTTTAGGTTGGTATCTGAGCCCACATATGACAAATAAGGAATGGCACAATCCTATGTCATTGCAGAGTCTTTTGAAAGCTGAGACTTCAGAACAATTAATTCATAGGGAAAAAGTCTATTTGGCCCCCAAAATTGCTTCGTGTTGTCCATTAATCCACAGTTTACATTGTCAGACCTCTGCAAAATGAGCACTTAAAAATTCAGAAATACTACTCTGCAAACATTTTCATGGACTGTAATACCTGGGATAGTAGTGTGGTTCTCCCAAACAGGAATTTCTAAAGAAAATTGGATGAATCATGCCCTGCACTCAGCTAGCTCTGACTTTGTTTTTAAGACCTATTAAGACACATTAATAAGTTAAACTGACGTTTTTCAGAAATCCCTCATCCAAACAGGCACATACACAGCTGTCAGTGCTATCAGTGCATAATATTAATCTTCCTGAAAAAGCAGATGATGTTTTTGAGGTAGAGGATGATTCCTAGATGGCCTCATTACAAATTTCCCCTTACAGAAACATTGGGGAGGCACATTTTTCTGTTCATAAGTAGACAAACAGGAGCATGGAAATAAGCCTCAGGTTTGAAGGAGCTAAGCCCAGATCAAGACTCTCTCTACTCTCCGTTTTTACCATTTAGGCTTCAAGTAGGACAATAGCTGGGTGAGCAGAACATGGAGAGTCTGTAAGTCATATTTACTGCTCTGGAGACTAACATCCTCTAGGCCTTACTCAACAAGAATTTTAAACACTGCAGTGTAGTAAAATTAGGTTTCTTTTAACTGCATGCCACAGTGATCTGCTGAGTCATGAGCCAATACATCTAAATTTTTAAAACACAGGAGGTTTGTAAAATGACATCAGAATCCTTAACTGAATAAACCCAGGGCAGTTAAGAGTTTTCTGTGCATCTTAACATGGTACTGACATGGTTGTATCTTCTTATGACAGGCAATGTGAAGTTCATTTGGACATCAGCCAGTGCTTCCTGATGTGCAGTAGAGTCCTTTTCTACAAACCACCAGTCATGAGTTCCACTTCATCAGAAGGCTGCATGGGACCCTAGAACATGCTGTTTGCTCTGACTGCATGTTCTACTTGAAATAGTAAAACACTGAATACCCAAAGACCAGGATGTTGTTTTTATAGTACCAGATTTTCTTCTTCTTCTTCCCTTTCTATGCAACTGTAAATTAATGAGCAGTGGAGTATTTGTCACTGATTTGTATAAATATACAGCCGCGGGAAAAGGGGCAGGGGCTTTCTATACCCTCTTTTTGATAATCGTAAAGAGAACCGCGTAAAGAGTTTGGAGCAAAATGTTACATGGATACATTCCTTTCGGCTCTTTGCTTTTACGTTGTAAAGTACACTTACTTATGTTCTCACCCATTTAATATTCTGTACTGATTATTTATATGCTAACCATCTGATCACACATACTTCAGAATATCCTTGATTTGTTTCAGTATTGGCTTAGGAAGTTCCCATCATCTGCATTCTTGTTACTGGTTAACAAAAAATGCTGTTGGGTGCAAGCTGCCAGTATTTTAACTCCATTAAACAAGGTAAACTATGATTTTGAGGCATAATTGTCATCCTCATGCACAAAAACAAAATTTTAAACATTCTTTTAGTTATTTCCAGCCAACACACTCCATTTGGAGGATTGTTTTTTAAGCCTTACTTTACTTTGAAATGGGAGATAGCTAAAAAGAGGACTTAAATGATAGCTTAAGTTGTTTTTAATAAGGTCAAAGTTAGTGTAATCTTTCCCAACTTTGTTCACAGATGAAGCTGCACTGTTCCCCACTGTGCCAAACTTGCTTTAAGTTTCCGATATTGCAGTCTATAAAGTAAAGCTCATTTCTGTGAGATCCCCTTCTTTTGTCTGCCTCTTAAAAATGAAGAGACAATTAGAAAGCCCTTTCCAATACTATTAGTGATGGAACATTTTCTTCAAAACTGCAATGCATTTAGATGCTATCAGTTGGCATTGTAATCTTGCAACTCATTGTTACCTTTGAAAACATTTATTTATGTACTTTAAGTAGAGGTAATTACACAAAAATTATGTAACTGATCTGCTGATCTCTAGTTTTAAGGTGATCGTAAGATACTATAATGCCTTCACTGAACTTATAAGATTGCATGGACATTTGCTTTAATTTCAGGACATGCCTTTAACTGGTACAACTGCATGCAGTATATTTCATGTATAGTGGAGAGAAGCTAAACTCTGTTGATCATAATTATTCCTGAAGAAAAAAAGAAAATTATCTCAGAATTGTATTGGAAGAGTTGTAAATTCTCTACTGCTACCAAAAAATACTAACGGACATTAAGACAAGCAGGTCAGGAATCTCTAGTTTTTGTGAAGTGGCACCAGCTAGACTGTCCTGCATCCACAGTATTCACTCCTGGACTGCTGCTGCTCAAGAAGTGATTTGGGCACAGCATTGACCATGTTCTAGTGTTGGCTCTGGTGCCAGTTCTTGCAAAACTCTTTGGCAAATTATTTAACCACTCTGCCTCTGTTTTCCCATCTGTAAAATGGGGATGATAGTACTTAACTCTCAAAGATGTTGTAGGTCTTGCTTAATTAGTGTCTGAAAAACTCTGTATACAAACTGCTAAGTATTACTCCTGAGCGGAACAAAATTGTCAAGATGGGAAGAGAAGATGCTGGCTCCTATAAATGCTTCATCAATTTTAAAAAGTAGTGTAGATACTTTGAGAAGAAAAAAAAAAACACCCACATTTTACAGAAGAGGAAAGCCATGACCACCTTTCTACCTCAGACCTATCTTCATGAGTAGTATTGGAAATAGCTTTATATTCTGTTCTCTGCAAAGTACTTTGCTGTTATCAAGCTACTTCATTCTCTAGACAAAGAATCTTTAAAAATACCCCCCTTCATAAGTAAAAAAGAGTCTCAATAGTGAATTTGGTGGCTTTTATTTTTGTTCTCAATATGAGGTTATGTATAAAGTTGTTTTTCTGCCTGTGTTCGTATGCAACCTTTGTCCTCTGCTGCCAAGTAAATGCTGCTTCAAACACTACATTGTAACATTCTTCCTCTGAGACAATAATAAATAAAAGGAATATATTGCAGTAACATGAGAAAAATTACTGTGTTCTTTAAAGTTTTGTGCTCTTCAAGGATGCACTTCTCATTGCTAAATGCTGAAAACTAATTTTAAAGCAAAAGTGCTGCGATAGTCCATTTCAATGTGCTAGCATTTTTGGAGTGTGGGTTGCATCTATATAAATATTTTCTCTTCATAAATCTGTGCGTAAATTCTCCACTTTTCCGTGTTTAGTGATTTTGTCTGGAATCCTTCTCAGTTTCACAACAGTAACTTGATCACTGAGATGTATACTGCTTTCCTTTTAAATATGTTATATATGCATTACAAAACAGCAGTAATGCATGAAGTCCCTCTCCAATATTAGAACTGCAGATTAGTCTTCAAGTTTTGATGGCATTCAGATCACAAGCTTAGCTGAAGAGAACAGCATCAGGTATTCAGTCAGGAAACATAAATGCTCTAGCTTTGCCATGTGCTTATTTTAGGTATTTGCATTAAGCTAATGTAAATTGCATTAATGACTGTGTTAGAACTAGTGTGCTTAAAGAGGAGAAAGGTCCACAGCCCTATGAGTTCTGTTTACTTACAGTAATAGTTGGCACTGTTTTAATTTTCAGTCTTTATTAAATTATTACTTCTTTTTTAAACTCTAGCAAATGTAAAGTATGTCCAAGTAATACATTTTCCCTCAGTTTGAAAGGATGCTTAATAAATCAGTTTTAGGGAGGAATCTGTTTTTTTCACATGGCATCGAAGTGATTCAGAAGTTAACAAGGAATTTAATCATAGAAACAGCAGTATATTCAGCCAAATTAATTTCTGTATTTAGAATAATAAATGTGTCAAAGAGGAGGAGAGTGGTAGATTAAGGAATTTATTAAACCACAACATCTGTCTTTTTAAGAAGTAAACATTTTAATTATGCTTGTAGAGTCGAAGGCAGCAGCAGAAGGATATGGTTCAGTACCAGGGCCTGACTTTCAGTACAGTTGATGAAGTGCCCAGATGTACAACTTGTACCCTCCATCACTAATGTAGCAGATGCCAGGCCTGTGTAATGCTGTCACCTGTGAGGAAGGTGCTCTCAACTTAAAATCTGCTTTGGCACTGTGCCACAGAAGGTTTCTGGCTCTTGTCAGGAGGAACAAAGGGGCTCCCACCTCCCATCAACTTGTTGTGGGGCTTTTCTCAAGGGAGCTGGGTAGGGCCAGTGGCAGGGCATTAGCAACCTCTGGTCCTCAGTGAACAATGCAATGGTAAGTTCTCCTTCCCTTCTCTGCACAGCCTTTTCCTTTGAGCATTAGCCAACTTCTTACACTGTTGTTTTGTTACTCAAAGCTTTTTAGATTCTCCTTAGATTGCTGCACCAAGTAGCTCTCAGTCCAAAATGCATGACTATCCATGTAATCAGGAGACACCACCTCCTTCACAGCCCAGAATGACTCAAGTGGTTGATAGCGTATGTAGGGGTGTTTTTTGTTACAAAACACCCTTCAGCTGAAACATTACTATCAGATCAGTTCATTTTCTGAAAGATAAAAGATTGATGCATTTCATTGAAGCCAGGGTGTAGAAGTTCCTCTACTATTGGGGTTTAATTTTCAGAACTATGAAACAGCTCTTCTCGGGTGGTGTTTCCTTTTGGACCAGATGTTCATATCTCAATAAAAAGATAATTGGGCCCATGTCTCGTAAGTTAAATAGTTCAGAGATACTGGACTTAGACACAAACTGCCACTGTATATGCAGCAGTTCCTATCACCAGAGTGTCCTAGGTCAGGGTTCTCTTCTGTTAATTCTACAGTTGAAAAATTAGAAGGAAAAGAAAAAGTTAAACTCGCCAGATTAAAAATGTATTACTGTAGTGGGCAGCATTCAGGTTTATGCAAAAGATCAGAATATTCTTTTAAACATTTACAATACAAATTGCTCTTTGGATGGAGTTTGCTCATTACACTTTTTTTGTTGTTGTTTTCTGTTTTTTACTTTGGAATGGAGTTGCCCTGAGAAAAACCTTCCCAAAGGTAAGCATTTGCACCACAGCAAAACTGAGTAATGGATCATGTCTGCTGTCACGCAGAAGTGAAGATTATGTACCATATGTCTGAGAATTCTGCCATATTGTCCCACAAAATCAGCAACAAAATTAGTCTAACAAATCAAGCCAAGGTGTAAATTAGTAACAGTGGGGTATGGGGAAGAAAATAACCAAATAACTTTTAGTAGAAAAAATATTTGAGCAGAAAGAGATGTGTTGCATCTTATAAGCAAAAAAACTCCCAGGAATCAACCATATGCTGTGCTCTTCAAAAATGTTCCTGTGGCCAGCAAGGTGAAATCTTCCTTAGCTCACCTGTCTTTGGGAATCTATCTTCTGTCTTTAGTGCCACCTGAAATGTCTGTGATGAGCCAGCAGAAATTGCACTCTTCTCAGCTTAAATCTATGCATTAAAACAGATGCATGGAAGTGCAGCAGCTGGTCTTCAAAGAGGAAAGTATTGGTTTCATCGGCTGCAGTCCCGTGCAGCTCTGTCTGAGACTCTAGCAGAGGAGCTACCAGAAGTGGGATAATTCGATTCATTCTCCCAGGCATCCTAGTGCGGCAGCATGCTCTTGCAGCTAACACAAAGGGGTATTTTAAATTGAAAACTGCTGTATGTTAGTGTGGATATTGAAAGTGATAAACCAGGGATCTGAATGGCATTCCTAAGTGCCGGTCTTAAGTAGATACACGAAAAAAGGAAAAATAGCACCACAACAAAACAGACACTGTCTGTCCTTTCTCATTCTCATCTCTGAAACATAAAGGTGAACTGTTCATACCCTTGTTGGTCACTGTCTTTATAGAGCCAGCTAAGCACTTCAAAAATGTCTATTTTTCTGCCCTCTAATAACCATTATTTACCTTGGACAGTCAATGTAACTAGCTTGCTGGAAGATGTCTTCAACTTAAAAAAAGTGAAATCAGAAAACCGCATTGCAGCATCATTTCAGCTGCACAGAATGGAATTCCTTTTGCTTCACAATAGCTTTGACTATGATTTAAATTGTTTGGGAAATGGACTAAAGGTAGAGAAAGGGACAGTGTCCTGTACCAAGTTTGTGTGTCTCAAAAGTTAGATTTAATGGAGTTGGGGCACATAAATGAGACAGTCTGAATTCTATATGAAAGCAGGAAGCCATTTAATTAAATGCAGTAACTGTTCTGAATCCTAGCCTGGGTAAAGTAGGAGTCAGTGGACAGTTCATGAAAAACAGAAAGCAAACCTATTCATTTTTCTTTGCCAAAGATGACATTTTGCATGTTGAAAGGTGATTTTTATGATTAGCAGTTAATAGCAGTTGTGCTTGTCTGTATGTACTTGCCAAATATAGTGGATTCTAACCCACAAGTGGAGTTTGGTTCATTAAAAGATAAAGAGAATGGACAAAAGACATAGCAGTAACTGCTCTGTTGCTGATTTAAATGCAAACAAAAGTAGAAGAAGAAGTTAAAGGTTACCCTTCTTCAATAAAGGAGTGAGATTTGGTTTATTCCAGTCCTTGGGATCTTGCTCTGATTCCCATGGCCTGCCAAAGATACAGAGTGGCCTTGTGATGATACCAGCCAATCTGGGCAGCATTCATAGGTACAGCTCATCAGATTCCATAGACTTATATTTTTTAGCCTTTCCATAACCTGGTCCTTGTCCCATCAAGGAGAAGGACACTCTCCAGTGTTCTTCTCTGGTCTCGGACTCTTGGGCTTCTTGAAGGTCAGTCTTGTAAAGTAAAGACTAAAATAAAGAATGTATTCAGTGCCTGAGACTTTTCTGTGTCCTTCATCACCAGTGCCTCTTCAGCAGTGGACCCTTGTATTCCCCAGTCTGCATTTTACTGCTCCTAAAAGACCTTGTTTTCTTTTATATCCCTCACTAGGGCTTTGGCTTTCCTATCCCTGTCCCTATGAATTTTTGCAGTATCTCTATATTCTTCCTGGTCTGTGAGCAGGCTGAAGTCTGGTGTATGGACCCCAGGGATTTGACCTTGCTTTTTGCCTTGCTCCTTTTTTAATGGAATCCTGAGCTTTACGACCTCGTGGTTGCTACAGCTATGGCATCCCCCAAGGTTCACATCCCTTAACCATTCTTCCTTCTGTATAAGTGGGAGAGGAGGTCCAACAGGGTCTGTCCCCTCATGAGATCCTCAGTCCTCTGTATTACACAATTGTCAGTGTGTACTCCAAGAAATTTTCTCTCCTCAGTTAGCGTTACCTTTCACAGTGCCCTGCAGAATCTTTTGCCAAGAGAAGTATCACAGATGAGTAGGGAGGGACCTTTTAAACACGTGTGCTTTCGCTGATTTTGTTTAATATCTCTGGAAGTATTTTGGTGAGCAGTTGTGAGGAGTCTAATGAATTACTATGATGTACAGACAGACACACAGGAAGATAAACTGTCCAGATGTATTTCTGTCTCTCCATTCCCAGCAGCCCTGCTGGAACAGAAAGTGTAGCTCTGTGACCTGCTTACTTTCACTAGGCTGTAATTACAGCACCTATCAAATTTCTATAAAAAATACAGATGTGAACAAATGGGAAACCCAAGTGCCTGAAACGTGAGCAGAATAAGAATGTTATTTCATCCCCTAAATCTCAGGTCCTGTAAAGATGATGCTTGTGGGCTGAAACGTAAAACTAGTTTAAACAGCAATAAGCCATCAAAGTAGCAGTTCACTTTATTATGAAATATTGAGCCAGGGTACACAAACAAGATATACCATGGTATCCATCTGTCTGCTGCCTACACTCAAATTTTCCCTTCACAAAATGTCTTCTTGCTTGTTGAGGAAGGAAAATTAATTATTGCTTTGGTGAAAGACAATTATTTTTTATTTTGAACACCCATTTGATTTTTCTCAGTGCAGTTTGTGCTAGCCAGTTGGTGTCAAGATGTAGAGCCAGGTTTCCAAAGCTGGACACATCACCTAGTGAAAGAGAATAGTCATTCCTAGCAGTAGGTGATAGATAAGACTGCGGACTGACTTAACATGAGTCAGCAGTGTGCACTTGCAGCCCAGAAAGCCAACCAGATCCTGGGTTGCATCAGGAGAAGTGTGGCCAGCAGGTTGAGGGCGGTGATTCTCCCCTTCTACTCTGCCCTGGTGAGACCCCACTTGGAGTACTGCATCCAGTTCTGGAGCCTCTATTACAAGAGGGATGTGGCCATGCTGGAGCATGTCCAGAGAAGAGCCACAAGGATGATCAGAGAGCTGGAGCACCTCTCCTATGAGGACAGACTGAAAGAGCTGGGGCTGTTCAGTTTGGAGAAGAGGAGGCTCCCAGGTGACCTTATTGTGGCCTTCCATTTCTTTGCCCAAAGCAACGCTTTCACTGAACACTTCTTGGAAAGTTTGACTAAAATAACAACTGAGTATAATGTTATTCTTTGCAATTAAGTTGCATTTCTTGGAGGCTGTGATTAACACTCACTAATGAGATCTCTTCATAACCCAGTCAATTTTAAGTCTCCCTCTGATTCAACACGAAACC
Organism: Psilopogon haemacephalus; assembly: GCA_013396835.1. NCBI lineage: Eukaryota > Metazoa > Chordata > Aves > Piciformes > Megalaimidae > Psilopogon > Psilopogon haemacephalus. Next base: position 450,016 of record VWZI01003287.1, on the reverse strand, counting down.
AGGAAGGCATAATCAATCATACCCTTCAAAGGTATTTGAAAAATACCTTTGACAGACTGAGAGAATTGGGGCTGTTCAGTTAGGAGAAGAGGGGGCTCCAAGGTGACCTTATTGTGGCCTTCCAGTATCTGAAAGGGGCCTACAGAAAAGCTGGGGAGGGACTTTTTAGCTATCAGGTAGTGACAGGTCTAGGGGGAATGAAGCAAAGCTGGAGGTGGGGAGATTGAGACTGGATGTGAGGAGGAAATTCTTCACTTTGAGAGTGGTGAGAGCCTGGAGTGGGTTGCCCAGGGAGGTGATTTGGGGCCACTTTTCTGAAGGTGTTTAAGGCCAGGCTGGCAGAGGCTGTGTGCAGCCTGATCTAGGGTAGGGTGTCCCTGGGCATGGCAGGGGGAACTAGATGATCCTTGTGGTCTCTTCCAACCCTGACTCATTCTAAATACAGCAGGATTTAGGCTGCAGCTTAAGCCTGCCAGTGTTCTGCGCTTGTTGCATTTGTTTCTTAGTTCTTAACCCATCTGCAATGGAAAAAAAAAGAAAAAAGGAAAAAAAAAGTGATAAATTAAGATTATAGCACATCTGTTTGCACAAAGATTGAATAAAATATGGCAGTTAAGTTAATGTGGTAAACAGCTTAAATTATAACACTGATTTTTTTTCTTTAATGTGTTTTGCCCGAGTAGCTGATACAGGCAGATGCTTAAGAAAATTGGATTTTGGGGTTGTTTTTTCTAGTTTCCAATAACAGGAGCTATATTTTTCTCAAATAATATACCTAGAAAAATTTGATTAAGTGATGTGATTAAACCCAAGGTACTTCACACCCATCTACTGTCCCCTCCTAAACTGGCAGAAGTGTCAGGGCAAAATCAGAAATACTCAGAAGTTCAAACTTGTAGACTACCCTTCCAGTAAGAAATGCCTTAAGAAGCAGTATAGATGATGATAGGGATTGTCTGAGTTATTTGATATATCTACTGGAGACTACTTGTAGTACAGAACAGGATTATGTCAATGATAGCTCAATAAATGTTTACCATAGCTTTCTCCTAAGGCTTGGCACCTCCGCGGAGCTCATTTTCAGTTGTAACTAGTCTGCCAGCTCTGCTAGCTACTAGCTCTGCCAGCTATTCATGAGTCCCGCCCTATCAGCTGCTCACAGGCCGCCTCCTCCACAACAAGGGGCAAGGCAGAAGAGAGGGGCAACCCAGTTTGGGACTCTGCTGTAGAAATCCAGGACTACTTAATATTCTTGTTCAGCAACACTTAAAAAGGAAAGCTGCGTTTATCTGGTGGGTATTAGCACCATAATGTAGATAATTAAGTAATAATGACCTTAGAAATGGCCTTATCTTTGAGCAGGAGAAAGAACAGAGACTGAAGGTTGTGGCAATTATCTCATCCATTAGCTCCAGGGAGCCAAGCACTAAATAAGCATTATATCAAAGTCAGTAAATAACTTGGTCCATTACCTATTCTCACATCCCCCTTGAAGTTCCTTGATTGAAGTTTGCAAACATTAATGTTTAGCCTTCAGCTTAGTGTTTATAGAGTGCTGTGTAGAAAAGAACTGTGCATTAAAATTTCATCTGTGAGTTACTACTTAATGTCAATAGAGTCTGTATGCTATCTTGGTGCAGGGAAGTATAAAAAGACTATTTTTCTGTCATCATAAACCATATGTATACATATAAGCACAGGGTCTATCACAGACTGGAATCATCCTTTTGGTTCTCACAGTCTCTTTCATTTGACAGGATTGAGTAGGTAAATTCAATATATGTGTTAGTGTAGCATCCCGGTAAAACGCTCACTTCAGGAATTACAGCAAGGCCTTTTAATGTGCTCTAAAGAAGAGAACTTTGCTAGAAGTTTCCTTATGGCTATCTTTCATCTCCTTGAAGAAACCCTACTGATGGTGGAAGAGACAACCTTCTTAGACAAGAAAAGCTTCTTAGACCCAGAAACTTCTTAGACGAGAGTCACTCTTGCGGGATCACTCCCAAAGTGCAAGGTGCCCTCGAGTTGAGGTTTTCACAGTTATTTATACAGAAGCTTTCACAAAGTCAGGCCTACCTAATGCAATTATTTGTCCTACCTATTACAAGTTCATGGAGTATGACTCAACAAAATATGTGGACACCTGTGCCTGTGCAGAGAGCTTGTGACTCCTGTCCCAAGGTCACTCTCACATACTTAAGATCCTAATTCCCTTTCTCACTTATGTTCAACTTACTAACTGAAGAAAAAAGTTTGAAGACATACAGCAATGTATTCTACAGCATATGGAATATTTCTAGATATTCCAAAACAAGCAACGAAACTAAAGGCAAGAATCCATCTGGTATGTCCAGAGCTTTTGAAAAACAAAGGAAAGAGGAGGAGAAAAAATAAAAGCCTTTGAACTGCAAGCCTGAAGAATGCAAGCTCAGAATAACAAAACAGGGTTAGGGCCTGATTTTTAAGGTGACAGTTAGAAGTGTTTTGGGAATAGGTGGGCTCCTTCTTCCTCCAGCCATGCACAAGAGGCAGAATGCAACCACTCTACCAGACTGGATGTGCCTGATTTTTGCCTTTGTTGTTGACAGAACACAAGAAAATAATATGATCTCTAATTTAAATCTGTTTTTAAGTAAATCACACACTTTCAACATGGCATCAAGTTGTAGACTTTTCAGAGACGGTCTTTTCCCAAGAACTCAAAAAATCAGAGCTACACTATTGTGGGCCCTAACTATTTACTTGTAGGCATTAAGATCTTGCTATCTGTGGCTATCAACTTCCTTTAACCTTCTGACATAAAGATACTGAAGTTATGAATTATGAGCTAATTTCTGATTTATTCTCAGCTACAAATATGTATGGAGAAATATTTTTTTAAAGCACCAAGAACTGTTCTGACATGATCACACTGTAGGGGCCAGAGTCTAAAACCATTGTTCTCAAAGGCTCTACCTATGCCAGGAGGCAGCCAGCATCTAGAAATTAAAATGCATTATAAAGATTCCCACTTGCTTTGAATTCTGCTTTTGAGTTAGACAAGAGGTTCTCACAGTAGTCATGAACAGGCAGAAATCTCATATATAGATTTGCCATGGCCATAAACATTCCCCAATTAATCTCATTTGTAAGTCAGACTTCACAAAAACACTCCCATTCCCAGCACAGGAACATCCAACTCCAGATAGTCAACAGGAAACTAGACTGGATGTTGGGAGGAAGTTCTTTACAGTGAGAGTGGTGAAACACTGGAACAGGTTGCCCAGGGAGGTTGTGGATGCTCCGTCCCTGGAGGTCTTTAAAGCTAAGTTAGATGAGGCCTTGAGAAACCTGTTCTAGTGGGAGGTGTCCCTGCTTATGGTGGGGGGTTAGTACTAGATAATCTTTGAGGTCCCTTCCAGCCTAAACCATTCTGATTCTAAACAAAGGCAACGTCACCTTTTTGTTCGCTTTCTAGAGCAGTTTGTTTATTGATGCTCTCTGAATGGGTACAGCTCAGATTTTGCTCAGTTTTCCATCTGAAGGAATCAATTCCACATGTAATTCATATATGTTTTTCATAGCTGTGATATATGTTCCTCAACAGGATTCCATAAGGCAGTATTAACATGTTTGTATAAGTGGAAAAGGGAAAAAAGAAAAAAAAAAGAAGCAGCAGACCCTAAACAAGGTAATACCAATCTTGCTTCTGGTATGCTTTAGCCCTTCACATTACCCTGTCTTTAGTGGAAACAGTCTATCTGTGAATGTTCACACCCATTACATCCATCCTTTCACAGGTGTATGCCTACCTGTAATTCTTGATGTTCTCCCTGAAATTGCTGATACTTTAAAAAAGTTTTTCTGTTAAGGAATTAATCTCAGAGGTTTTGGATTTCCAGTTTTATTTCTTATGCTGCAAATGCTGAAGGATGGAAATATGACAGTAATTATGACCTCTATCTATGTGGGAGGTATTTTTAGTCTTATCACATTGACATACTGCAGTCCAGGGTTAGTAATACGTGTCAGGGTATTTTACAGGATATTTAATGGGTAAGCACTTAGTCTGCAAATAGCTAGGTGGAAAAATGAATGATAAAAGTTTAAGACACATTTAATATAACACAGTTTTCTACTAGCTACAGGGCCCATGGTAACTACCTCCCTTATGCCATTAAATATACATATATACATACAAACTGCACTTAAATGACCAAACAATCTCTACTGTAAACATCAACAACTGTCAGGGGTGTTCCCCTAACAGAAGCAGCTGCCAAGGAAGAGATTATTCTGTTTCATTCAGAAAACAAGCCTTAAAGACATTTGTGTATCAGGTGCATAGACTGAAGAATCCAGGCACTCTTTAATAAGGAATTAATTGTAGTTCAGCCAAGAGATTACTACTGTCCACAAGTCACTTCTTGTCTGCATTTATTTAACACCTCTGCATGTTAGAAGCTCTCTTTGATAGTCTGTCTCACATACATAACCTGGACCAGATCTCTGTGTTGCCATCCATGCTAGTTTTTATAGCTGGACTACTGTCACAAAGGCAAGGAATTAATGTGGCCGAGTCAGGAATAATAGAAATAGAATTATTTTTATTTCCTTGTAAATCCTGCCCCCAAACTATATACAGAACTACTTTAGGTTTATTTACAGGTTCAATTCGATTGGGAAGATCTTCAAATGATAATATGGCCAAATTTAGAGATTTAGGAAGTCAGAAAATTGAAAAGGCTAAGCTACAAACACAGCTTTTTCTCACTATCAATCAGGCTGAGCAGAGAATTAAGGGAACAGCAGGCTATACTCATAACAGTGAGATAGGTATTCAGTGATAATTCTTTGCTGAATTTCTCTGCTCTGCTGCCTTCTGACACTCCAAGCAATATCCATTCGCAAATCCAAACGGCAAAAGTCCAAGGTGGGTGGAAAGACCACCAAACACAGTGGTATCTCAAAAATATGGTTTCCATAAGACAGAGATTCATGGAAGTCATGCTGCTTCAGCAGTGGCAGGGGAGAGCCAAACTGCTAGGGTCTTCCCCAGCTGGAATAGCAGCCAGGAAATGAAAGCTGTGGCAGGATCCCAGAGTGGCTGGGTCTGGATGCCACTGGCAGCTCTCTCTCAAATGGACCTCAGGACTTGCCAAGCTTGCAAGACTGCACAGAATGGTGCAGAAGTAGGGGACACTCCAAAACAGGAATGGTGCAAACCTGAGAGCCATGCAGAAAAGGTAGGAGCCATCCAAAAACCAGGACAGTCCAAACAGGAACTCTTTCAATGCAAGAGCTCTTTCAAAGTGGGGAACTCCTTCCAGGTGGGAACTCTTGCTCCTTTTCCCTTGCTCTATTTATGCTTTTCTACACAAAGTGTCCATTTGCCATTTATACTGGGCACGAAGGACCCAGCCAACCACCAGCCCAGTTCGCAGTGTGGACTTCCACACAGGTCAGCACACATGTGGAAAGGTGCTTTTTGCTGTTTCACTTCAAGCCCACAGGGGGACGTGGAAGGGTTTGGGGTGGCAAGCAGTTTTCACACCTTCTTCTCCTCCCCATTCAAACCCACAGGGTAGGGTAGAAGGAAGGAATTTGAGGTGCTCCAGAACAACTACCAAGGAACACCATGATGATTACAGAACTGTGTTGCAGGCACTGCTTTATAAAACAGGCAGCTGTGGGGATGTGTGCTCAGGGTGTGATTCTCTGGCCAGGGAATCAGACACTGCAAAGACCAAAACAAAACCATTGCCAGCCCTCTTGCCATGCTAGCACCTTTCATTGGGAGCATGCTTTAGTCTATACATGTAGTTGGATTTTACTGGTTGGGTGTAAGATAAGAAAGTATATAAAAATCAGATACTTCAGGCAATAGACACTTCTTTGGTTAGGGATCTTCAGATAGGGATTTCAGCTAAGCTTCCATGTAGGGATGCTGTTTGGGACTTATACTGCTGCTGTTAGTTACTTCATCTGTTAAGGGCTTCTGGGACTACTTCTGCAAGGGACTCCAAGACTGTTAGTTGCTTCTTTTGTAAGTGATACACTGAGACTGTAATGCCAGGGATTCATCAATGCAGTAATAAAGGACTACTGAGAAGGCTTCTGAGATTATCTGCCCCCTGCATTTCTGGAATTCCATTGCTAGAGCAACAATGGGTTTCGCACCTCATTCATGTTGTCAAATGGCTCTCTGTTTTATGGGGATTACTATGGCTACATCAGCCCCCTGAAACAGGGAACAGGGAAGAGATTAAGATAAACTGGAGCATCTCTCCTATGAGGAAAGGCTGAGAGATGGAAGTTTTCATTCTGCAGAAGAGGAGCTCAATGTATGTAAATACCTGAAGGGAGGGTGCAAAGAAGACTGTGAGGTTCTTTCCTGTGTTGCTCAGTGACAGCAGGAAATGCAATGGGCATGAACTGAAACACAGGAGATTTCCTCTGAACATCAGGAAACACCTGTTTACTCTGAGGGTGACCAAGCACTGCAGAGTTTGCCCACACAGGTTGTGGACTCTCTATTTAAAAGCTATGTGGAGATATTTAAAAGCTATCTGGGCACAGTTCTGGGGAACTGGATCTTGAGTGGCTCTGCTTGAGCAGAGGGACCTGGGCTCCCAAAATCCAACCTCAACCACTCTGTGAGTCTGTGGAAGTATTTTAAGGTAAAAAACTTCATATTTAGACTATCGGAAGGCTTTTATGCTACAAATAAGATTTTGTACACAGTTAAAAAGTAATGAAGTGTGAAACCATGTTGCTCAATGAAGTGTTTCCTAAGAACAAGTAGAGGCAGCCCTTTCTTCAGTTATTTCAATCATTGCACCAACTTTCTAACACATATCCTTTGCTTTACCCATCTGCTTTCATAATACAGGAAATACAGAAGCTTCTCAATCCTTGTCTTCATTTTCTTTTCTCATGGATGTTCTTAGCCTTCCTCTTCACCAGAGAGGAAGATTCTGAACATCGATGTATGGCGGAAGACCCTGAACTTCAATATATGGTGGAAGGATGGCAGGAACCAAGAGTGCTGGTTGCCAAAGTCACGAATTGCTTAGCCTCACAGGTTGCCAGATTTGCCAGTTGTGAGCTGCAGCTCTTACTTAAGTAAATATACAATAATTGTAAGTCAACAGAAAAGGCAACTCCCCCTTCACTTTTGTGAAACTGGAAGTCTTCGGTGAGTATCTGTACTGCAAATGTCCATATTTCAAATGGAAAGGAGCCAAATCTCAAAAGTCCTTGATTGTTGGTAGAGATTTAAGACCCATTATACCTGATTGCTACAGTACTGTCCTGGAAGGTTAATAGGCCTAAAACATGTCCTGGCTTGCCCCACCCTTCTGCTGATGGAGGAAGCAAGAGCAGGAGGAAAACAAAGGCTTGGGTCTTTATGTCCCCTCCCAAAGTGATAAACAGGTGTTTATGCACTTGTGAGTGTCTTCCCCAAATAAGGGTAAGCAAGCCCTGCTTTCACCTAGTATGGTCAGTTTTGCAAAAAAATTAAAATGCTCTTCAGTCCCCTATTCATCCTCTGCTGGACCCACTCCAGCAGATCCTTGTCCCTCTTCAACTGGGGAGCCCAAAACTGAATGCAGTATTCAAGATGAGGTCTCACCAGGGAAGAGTAGAGGGGGAGGAGAACCTCCCTTGATCCACTGGACACACTCTTACACCCCAGGATCCCATTGGTCTTCTTGGCCACTGTCAGAGTCCAGAGGACAGAGCTTAACATTATCTCTGCCCAGAGGAGCAAGACCTGTTCTTAAGATTTTTGTGCTGTGAAATTAAGGTATAAGTGAGACCAAACATCACCACAAAACTAATTATTAAGGGATAAAGTTGGACAAAACAGAGGGAGAGAGAGAGAAAGATGGAACAACAGAGAAATTAAGAGAGGAAAGGAGCAGGGGAGGGAGAAGAGCAGGGATTATATTATCATCAGATGGAGATGGGGGGGTGAGAGAGAGGTGTGTGTGGTCCAGGGATGTTCTGTAGAGCATGTCAGGAGTCCTTCTAGAGTTGTTCTGGTGGAGTTGTTCTGCAGGGATTTGTTGTTCCTTGGCATTTCTCAGGTCTTCTTTTATACAGTTTTTCCAGTCCCAGTCTTATCAGTGTCCAGGTGCAGCTCCCTGGAGATTCCTCCTGTGCATTCTCATGCCTTAGCAGGGGTCTGGTGGCAGCACTGGGGAGGGCCTCCGCCTCCTCCCTGTGCTGCTTACTTGTTCATACCCTCTAATATGCATAAGTCTTTTCTCTTTGGGTTAGCTGACACTGGCCATGCACATCCTGGACATTCAAGCCAAGCAGAAATCTGGGAAAGTCACAAAACACCCACAGTATTTACATCCCGAAGCCATCAGCAACAGTGCCGTATCGCTGGTAATTTGCATCTCTTAAGCATTCAGCCAGGAACATTATCTGAGTTTGGGGGAAGGAAACAAAGCAACCCTTATCTTCCTTGATTTAAAGGAGGGAGAGCCTTTTAGACTCTCATAGACACAAGGGCGCATTGCTGTCTCATGGATAACTTGTTATCCACCAGGACTTCCAGGTCCCTCTACACAGGGCTGCTCTCCACCTTCCAACCTGGACTGGTGCAGTTTATTATTCCTTCCCAGGTTCAGGACTCCACATTTGTCCTTGTTCCTCTGTGCCCAGCTCTCCAGTCTGTACAGGTCTCGCTGGATGGCTCCACAGGCTTCAGCTGTATCAGCCAAGCCTCCCGGTTTGGTGTCATCAGCAAACTTGCTGAGCAGACTGTCCCCTCATCAATGTCATTGACTTTCCTTAGGGCTCCAGGCTGCCTGTTTGTAAGTGGGTCAAAGCCATTTTGTGGCTACACCTTTCCGATTTTCCTAAATTACTAAATTGCCTATAAGCTTCCTTGTGAAGATTTTCCTGAATGAATTAGAACTAGTTTGTATATAGTTTGTGGGTGGGACTTTTTGGAACTAAAATAGCTACATATTTTAGTATGTAGCCTCATTAATTGACCCAAATAAGTCAAGTGCTGCAGGTTAGATTCAGAGACAATCTTCTGGCTTGCAAGCCACCAAATGTTCCCAGCTATGTGTACTCTCAGGTGGCTTCAGTTTCAAGAATGGGAGGTGTTCTTACCAGCTCTTTATTTCAAGCCAGAGGGTTTGGTGGGTTTGTTTGTTTGTTTTTTGAGAAAAATGCAATATTCCCAAGACACAGTTTGCTATCAAATAGCAGCTTCTACCTATAAATCCAACATGGTTTCATCTTAGCACAGTCTGTTTATTTTGTCTCTGTTACTGGGAAAGTCTGAAGGGAATCAGTTTTTGCACAGCAGCAGTAGATAATCTCAGGAAGCCCCAACAGTGCATCATCATCTACCTCTGTAACTTCATCCTGTAAGAGGCCAGGCAGCTGCTAAGAACAAATCATCTCAGTCCTCTTGTATGTTGGTGAGACTGACAAATCATTACTACTGGCATCTGAAGCCATGAAGTACCCAAAACCACAGTGACAAGTAACATGAATTTACTACAGTTGAAGCAGATTATTTTCAGCTTTGACTTTAGTGTTTTAGATAAGGAACATATCAGGAGAGGGCACTTCCTCACCTTCTCTTTCCTGAAGATAAGGGGAAGGATAATCCACACATAGCAACTAATCTTCCAGCCATTGCACTCTAGTCCTGATCTCTTTCCCTTCCCAGTTCAGACTGCTGTCTTCTGCCTTCCTAAGCCACTCATGCCCAGAGGCTACCATCCTTCCCACAGCTACTTGCATACAGACCACAGGAAACCTCAGAGCAAACAAAGAGTAAAAGCAGACAGGGAGGAGCTAATTTCTCAGGCACAGTGAGGAGGTGTCTGGGCCCTTGCAGCTGAGGCTGAGGCCAGCTGTCCTCATTATAGGGCAGCCCCATGTAGTGCTTGTGTGAACTGCTACTGCTCTTGTCTGCTTGCAGGACTGCTCTTTTCTCTTCCCTACCAAATTTTTGTGTCTTGTGTATTGCTGGGACAATGTCACTGTATTTTGGGAGAAGTGAGAAGCTAGTGACTGAGCTATAGGTTAAAGTGGAATCCTTGCAGTGGCTGAAGCAGATGGGAGATGTATTATGCAGCCCTGTTTTAACATCTGGGGAACCTTACCTTGCTTCAAAAGCCACGTTAGAGCATACTCCAGAGAGACCGAAAGCTGTCTTCTGCCTTTCTCAGCAACCATCAGATGACTTTTCCATCGTACTGGCACTGCAGTGTCAAGTGGCACTGTGTGTCAAGGGTTCCTGACCAGTGACACTCATCCTAATGCTGCATCAGCTGGTCAAAGCTGACCATTACTTTTCAGAAGTCTGCTGCTGGAATTGATGATCTTGCATTTTATCTGTGATCTTTATTCTCCCGTGGCTCACTTAAACGTGGTTCTGATGATGAAAGTAAAAGTTAGCACCAAAGACAAAGCAATTGTCTCTCATGGATTATAAATTCACTTTAGCAAGTCTAAATTCCATTGATCTAGATTCATTTTGTGTAGTCTAATCAAGTCAAAATTGTTCCCTTGGGGGTATGAATGGCGCACACATAATAGAAAGATACCAATTCATTACCAGTTGAAGTCTATAAATGTAAATTGCATATTTATGTTTGTGAAGAGATGAATAAAAACTACAGAGATAATCTGAAACAAGTTCCAAGGAAATGTTTGTCACAGCTACAATCATCTAGGCTATATATGATATATATCACAGAAAAGAAAATTACTTTATAGTATTTTCACATCCATTTTTGGCAATTATTTAGTGTTTCCAGGTCTCTACTCAGATCAAAACAACCCCATGATAAGCTACAGACTTGAGGATATTGAGGTGCTGGAGCATGTTTAGAAAAGGGCAATGAGGATTATGAAGGACCTGGATCACATGGCCCACAGGCTGTCTCTGAGCGATCTGGACTCAGTCTGGAGAAGACTGAGGGGAGACCTCATTGCTCTCTGCAACTACCTGAAGGGAGGCTGGAATGAGGAGGGGCCCAGCCTCTTCTTCTTGATGACAAGTGACTGGAAATGGTTACAGGCTTCACAGAGGAGGTTTAGGCTGGATGCTAGGAAGTATTCCTTCACTGAAAGGGTTATCAAATATTGGAAAGGTCTGCCCAGGGCAGTGGTGGGGGTCACCACTCAAAGTGTTTAAGCAGTGTGTGAGGACTTGGTACTTAGGGATATGGTTTACTGTTGACCCTTCAGTGCTGGGTTGAGGGTTGGACTGGATGATCTTTGAGGTCTCTTCCAACCAGATGTATTTTCTATTCTGTGTTTTTTTTGTTTTGTTTTTGTTTTCCCACTGTTCCTTGAGTGGCAGCATCAGGCCAGCAATCTCAAATGTTTCAAAATCATACAGAAGTGTCCTGTGCATGGAAACACTGATCATACAGGCCATTCTAAGTGCTGGTTGCATCTTTTTGAATGCTGTGGGAGAAGTTTGTTTGTTCGTTGTGAGCCATGACTTGTGCAGAATCACAAGAGCCAGAAGGGTGTGTGGTGATCCAAGATGACCTCACCAGACTTTGTCTGTCTGAGTGATCACTGAATAACTGAAGTGTGCTATTCAGGTTATTCCAGAGTTGAAAATATGTACAATAGCTGAGCAAAAATTTGTTCTTCCCTTTCCCAAGACAACAAGTAAATGCTGGCATTGGAGATAATCCCTTTGCTTGGTGTGCCCAGCTGTTCCATGCTGACTAGCTGCCCTGCACTACTAATGGATGGGAACAAGATTTGTTTATTTATTATCTTCCTGTTTCTGCAAAAGAAACAAATCACAGTTTAGAAAGGGAAGCCACTCTGTGCTCCACTCTGAGCATAAAGGCTTCTAATTTTATATAAATTCTTTCATCCTTAACTTTAAATTCCCCAAAATTCAAAACATATGTCTGAGATTGCTGTTCTGTATTAATTGCTTTTGGAAGATATATACAGGTAAGGTTAGGTTAACCCTTTTATAAATAAACCTTGTTATTGAAGGATTTCTAACACAGGTGTAATAGGTATTTGTGGTAGAAGTATTAGATACAATGGTGAAGTTTGAGTAGAACTCAGGTAGGAGGTATATTTTTATTAGTTGAAAGAGAACAAATAAGAAGAATGACTTCGACTTCAAGTTATATTTGGTTATATTTGGTGAACATTGATTATCTTCTGCTCTCTTGGCCAGTCACTGTGTATGAGCAATGTTTTTTTACCCATGTTTCATCCTAAGCTATTGAATCTAAGAACCTGTTAATGGCTAAAATGCTCTCTTTTAGAGATGCTGCATTTAGCAAGCAGGTGGGACAAAATTAACTTTTAACACTTAAGTTTTGTAATTAAAAAGATAAGTTCCTGAGTGGTGACTGTGGGTGAGTATTCTGTATAAAAGCAGAAAGCATGGAGACCAATTGTGTGCTTGAAAGCAGCTTACTTTTTCCCTTGCTCAGAATAAGGCAGTGCTTGGAGATTCACCATTCAGCACAGCCATGGGGACATGAAGCCACGGTTCATGCCACAAGGTCCATGGCCCCAAGCCTGTATGTAGCATGGCAGTGCAGGGTCAATATGACTCTCTGGAGATATTCAAAACCTGCCTGGATGTGTTCCTGTGTGATCTGGTACAGGAGATCCTGCTCTGCAGGGTGGGGCAGAGTAGTTTAGACTAGATGACCCTTCGAGGTTCCTTCCAGCCCTGACGTTCTGTGAAGATGAGGAAAGAAGAATTGCAACACAGGAACTTGGCAGTGGAAAAGGGGTCTGGACGTATTCTGAGTAGGCCCTGACATCTCAGGAGTCAAAAGCAAACCCTAAAAAACCAAATTCCAGTGGAGCCTGTGCAAAGGAAGGCTTTAAACAGACACTTACTGCAGCCTTATCTGCAGTGCTCGTGTTACCAGGAACATCAGTATCCCACTGGCAGAAGAGCAATGGTCTGTTAGTTAGTCACATTCCAGTCTGATGATCTCAGAGGTCCCAGCATCATTGCTCCTTGCATTCACAGGGCCTACTGTGCCCAGACATGTACTTCTTCTCTGCCAAGCTCTGTGAAGTGGGAGGAAGGTCACCTCTTGTATTCCCTTAACTCAGCAGCAAAAAAATGCCAGACAGCAGCAATTAGTCACACTGCCAGGAGAAGTCAGCTGGGTTTCAATACTTACTGCATTGCATTTTAATTTTTAAAAGTTTTAATTATTTTTTTACCATTAGGAACACAGGCAAGAATCCCATGGCAATTTTTAAAAAAAGACTTTGAAATCTGCAAGCCTCACACATCCCCTTCTGCATGGCTTTACCCTAACAGGATGTATCAGAAAAATGGTAGGTACCCAAATTAAAGTAACAGCTGCATGTTACCCAGAGCTCTCAAGTACTTCTGTTACACTGCTAACAGTACCTCCACCAGGAAGCCAGAGGTGATACTTTCTGATGCAACCCAAACATTAACTAGACATCTCATGGTTTCTGCGTGGTTTCATGAAAGACATATGTGCACATGTGAATAAATGGTTTTGACTCTCTGCCTAGTGCTGGCTCTATTTAGTAACAGTAATTGAAGTAACAGGACCAGTCACTGGTATTGCTTGAAATAAGAGTCATGCTTGCTCACTGAGCATCAGAGCTAAGCCAATATCCTGCCTGGGGAAGCTATGTCTTCATTTGGCTCCATGTTTACCCAAGAGGCTTGCCAACACATGCCAATAAGCTGTTGTAAATAGGATAAGAGTTTCTGCAATGAAATGATTAACAGAGTTGTAACATCTCAAGCCAATATTTGCCTGCAGTGGCTACAGATGGACAACTCCCTTTGCTTCTGGTTTTTGGTTTACAGATACTGCGGTTAGGAAGTGGAGAGTTTTCAGATCTCCTTTGTAGGAATCTTTTGCTGTGAAGCTGTATAAATATGTATGTATCAGTAATAGCTCTGCATGTCAGTCACTTTCCTCTTCTATATATATATTGTTTTCTACTGATGGGAATTAAAATGCAGTAAAAATAAATGGTGTCTATCCTTGGCTGTTCCAACCAGTGGCAGTGCTGGTACGGAGTGAGTTGTGAGAAAATTCCTTTAAAACTAAGTGCAGCTGAAGGTTGTCTTGATTGTCAATTGCTTAATTGGTGGTTCTGCAGAAGTCACTGCCATATCTAAGGGTAATAGCCATGAGGAGTGGAATGAATGAGCAGAAAGTAAGCTACAAAAATGAGTATGCTGTTGAAGCCACCATTGTTGCTATGCCAGGTGAACTTAAGTAGTAAAGAGTCTGATGATCCACAAGATTGAGGCAATTAACATTTGGGCATGATAAGGCCCTGAATTATGTGGTTTCTACATCAGAGACTGAAAATCAGATTTGCAGGTTAACATAACTATAAATGTTTCTTCTTTAGATAGTGTTCATTTAGAGATTATTTTGGCTGAACATGATAGCTACAGAAGATTTGTATAATCATAAAATGTAAAAAAACCCAACCCTGTAACTGTTCCTAAAGCAAGTCAAACTTGTGAAAAATATCCAATGTAAGTTTAATTTCAGTAATTTTTGTTCCAATTACTGGTATATATTTAGAAAATGTCTCCTTAAATTAGAATCGCTTTAGCCTCTCAATCCAACTATAAAAACCTTTCCATGATAGTGTCTTTTCATATTTTAATTGATTGGGAAATTAACACAAACTGTAACTGAGATAACAGTGCAAAGTGATGAAATCAGGAAAAATAAAATCTTAGAGTGAACGTGTTAAGCTTACTGAATTTTGAAGCTTACGTTATTCCGGTTAGCGTGCCTGGCATCAGAGATTGACTCTGTCCTTATCTCATGAAGGATTTTAAGAGCAGATCTGAGACAGGATCCTCGAGGCTCCATCACAGAGCACAACTAAATTTGCAACACAGAGGTGCAGGCTACATTGAACTTTGTCCCAAGGAACCCCACAACTACTACCAGGTAGACACAAGGAGCATGGTTTGATGATAATTCTCCAATGTGTGTCTGCTGCTCCTGCATTTCACCCATCTGTGCCACCACTCTCTGTGCACAGAGTGTGCAGAGCCAGTGAGAGACACAACTGCAGCTTTGGCTGCTGCAAGGTGGCAAGAGGGCTTGCACACACAGAGTGCCCACACAGTGGGGCAGTGTGTTGTGTGTCTTCCCATGTCATGTCTGCTCACTGCCCAACGAGATGCTGTGTTGAGCAGCAGCTGAGACAAGCAGGACTGCCTTTTTTTTCACATTGGGCATTGGGGTTCTTTCAGTTGCTTGGGGGTTTATTTCATACAATGAATAACATTTTCTTCTTCTCTGCCATGGTGAGACCACACCTGGAATGCTGAATCCAATTTTGGGCTCCTCAGTTCAAGAGAAACAGGGACCTGCTGGAGAGAGTCCAGCAGAGATCCATGAGGATGACTGAGGATTTTCATCGTCTCCTCTGTGGAGAGAGACTGAGAGATCTGGGGCTGCTTAGTCTGGAGAAGACTGAGAGGACATTTCATTACTGAGTACAAATATCTGAGGGGTGGGTGTCAAGTGGAGAGAGCCAATCTCTTTTCGGTGGTCAGCAGCAAAAAGACAAGGAGCAATGGCTACAAACTGGAACAGAGATTTCACTTCAACACAAGGACAGATTTCTTCACAGAGAGGGTAACAGAGCACTGAAACAGGCTGCCCAGAGAGGTTGTGAGGTCTCCTTTTCTGGGGTCTTTCAAAACCTGCCTCAATGTGTTCCTGTGTGGACTACCCTATGTGATCCTGCTTTTGTCAAAGGGGTTGGACTCAACGATCTCAGGAGGTCCCTTCCAACCTCTAATGCTCTGTGATTCTGTGATTCTCTTAAACTTGCAGAGGGAGCACCTGTCCAAGGTATGAAGATACTTACTTGACAAAACCAGGTTAACTCAGAAATTTAGGATAGCTAGGTTGCTCAATAACACACTACTGTGCCTTACTGAGAAACAAGGAAAGGTACAGAGAATTGGTTTTATTTTGTAATTTCTTCTATTATTGACATTCACATGGACTGATGTGGTTTTGTATTAAGTCTTGTTGCATTACCTCACTCTAGTGATTATTTCTGTAACCTTCAGATAGTTGTACTTCCTACAGCAGTATAATCTTCCTTCAACCAATAGATACTTCAGACATGACACTTCTAACCATTGTGTTTAGCTTTTATTCACTTGGCATTACATGCGTCAGGGGTGTGTAGGAAGCAGCTCCTCTCACTTTCACTCCATGTGGGAATGCCACTACCATGGTGCTGGGAATGAGGACCAAGTTCAGGGTCTTGCTCTAGCTCCACAGTTTAATACAACCAGTTCAAGCTGCAAATCCTCTTCTTGCCTTCGTTACCTCTGTAACTGGGATTTAGGCAATAATTAAATTTTACTTCTTCAAAGCCAGAGTAAATGAGGGAGGTTAATTTCAACAAAAGTGATTGGTCATTAACTTGGGTTTGAACTCTACTTTTTGCAGCTACACTGAGCAGATGATTAAGCACATAAATATCAGTGCAGCAGTTTATGGTCTTTAGAGTGGCATCAGAATTACACATTAAAAATCCTTGCACCTGCAAACCTGGTCTGAAACCTGCTTGACTGCAAAAGGACCACAAAAGATGTCCAAGATGTCCCATTACAAATCTTTGTATCAGCANAAAAAAAAAAAAAAAAAAAAGGAATTGTTTGCCAAAAACAAGAAAGCCATCAGAATTAAGTATTGGAGAAACAGATAAGCTTGGGTTGTGTTCCCAGAGATTAGTTATTAATCTTTTCTTACCATGCTACTGTTTCCTAAACAACAAAAGAAAACTTCAAGCTTTAGCCCCAAATCCTGCTTTTATTTTCTTTCTCTTTTCTCATAAAAGAAGGATAAACAAAGACATGTCTACTTGTGGGTTTGGTTCTGATAGGGCTTTGACTGACTAGATACCAGCCTTGCACATAACAAAATTTGTCTGTGCCTTGACTTGTAATCCACCTGCCCAATTTCAAAAAGTCAGTTCTGGAGTATGGGTGAAAAATACATCTGGAGGAAAACAGAGGGAAAATCTCAACAGCATGTAAAGCTAGTGAGAAAATGCATAGTGCAATGTGCAGAGATGAGTCCTTAGTCAGCCAGTCCGTGTGTGGGGAAAGAGAAAAGGATGGAGTTCTGGCTTGGTGGGAACTGTTCGCCTTTACTAAAAAGGCCCCTGGACTTCTGAGCCAGGCCTGGTGATGATAAATGTGCTTGGTAAAACCCAGAACTTGGTAAAAACCGTGTATAGAGGCACAGTTTGCACACAAGCTCCTCCTCAGTAGTAGTATCTCAATGACAGTGAGAAAAGCAGAGGGACTTGTGAGTCTCGTACTCTCAGCACTCAGTGATTTACTTGTCACCCAGTGACTTACCTGCTTATGAGCAAGAAATGTGTGCCTCTGGAACCTTTTCAAAGCTAAAATATAAAAGTCTTTCACTTTCCAACAGCACATCTAGCGCAAGGAGAGGGAACTTCCGTGTATGTACTCAGGGTGTTAATGCAGGCAGCAATTTGAACAGAAACAAGGATCTTTTCATGCCAAATTGAGAGAATTGCTCATCTCCAGCGAGACGCGGAAATGTACCATTCTGTCAATCCTGTTTTGCAATGCAGCCAGCTTCTTCCCACACCACCACCTCACTGAGCTGCCAACACATAGGACATCTGAAATATCACAGTCAAGTCTCATGAGTGATAATGTATCATTAATAATACAGAACTTTCTTAGAAGAGGCCTAATCCACTGCAACGATGGGGGGGAATAAGAAGTAGGAATGCAGATCTAAGGCAATCAAATATCCTTGAGTCCTTATAACAAGGATAGTGTGATGAGACAGGAAATTAAGATTTGTTGTAATCAAAATAGGCACCACAAATATTTACAGTGAATTATTCATAGTCACATATCATTGCATGGTGTCACAACAGTTTTTCAAGCAGGCATCTTTTCCCATCTCTCTGTTAACGGAACAGATTTCCAGAAGGCTGCAGTTCTGAATTGCTCTGAATTACCTGAAATTACAGCTCTTTCCTTAGCTTCTGAATTCATTCTGATCGGTGACTGTTCTGGTTTTGCTGGGAGAGAACCCTAGGCCACCCATAGTCTGCAGGTCATTAACAGTTCCCAGTCAGCAGGGACAGCTGCCCAAGTTGTCTCACAGGTACAGCCCATGCCATGAGCATCAGGCTTAGTGCGAAGTGGGAAGCTGGCTGAGTATAGATGTTTCTGCTTGAGCTCCTGCTGCCTTCTGATCCTTCTTACTGCCTGCTTACTCTTCTATTCTCCATGCTACCCTCCCATTTGTTGTGCCTGCTATACCTTTTCTGTGCTGAGTATAACTATCCACTATATGCACATTGGCACTGGTTTTGCTGTTTACATTTCAGTCCATGGGTCTTCTCTCCTTTTCCTGATTGCCCTTCTCTGCTGTGGATGTAGAGCAACTGGGGTTGTTAAGCCCTAGATATGAGCTAAGCATAACCACTAAATGTATGATTTCTAATTTCTGGTATACCTTTTTGTTCTGCAATTCATTTATCATAGTTATCCTATGTAAGCATACTTAATAATTGACTTGGAATCAGTATAATTTAAGGATGAATTTGAGCCTCTTAACTGATCTGATAAAATAATAATTTTGTTTTATTAAGCAGATTATTCATTTTTTAAATTTGCATAACACGTTTTTAATGAGTACCCTAAAAAAAATTATTCCTGATTCCAGTAGCATTACAACAGCTGATAAATCTATTTACTCTATTTACCATTGACCTGGCTCATCAGAGATTTATCTCCATGGCTTTCAAACTGACCTGAATTTTCATACCCAAGCACAAACTTTTCAATTTGAAGGAGTCACAGTAAGTTTTATTCAGTTCAGATCTCTTAATTGCTAAGCTTGTAACCCAGATTTCTTTTGTTGGAAATACATTTATGAGTTCTATGGTATTTGTCCAGTTATTTGTTCCAGGTTGGTGCAAAATCAGCACACTGCTTTAAAAATCCCCCAAATTCTACGTCCTATTTAATTTTCCTGCTTACTCTGAAGGTCTTTCTAAACACTGGCAATACCTGCCATAGAATTAAAGGTTGCAGTAACATTATTCTTGCAGCTATCAAGTGTGCTTTATCTGCTCCATCTGTTCAGAGAGAGTTTTATTTTTCTCTCATCATGTTCTATAACTCTTGGAATTCTGAGGTGTGGATTTTTAAAAGTATTATTTTGTGGACAGTTACAAAATAATGCTAAAACATATTGAGATGCTTTCACAGCTGCAGATGGCAAAGCCTATATGGTGTGGCACAACTTTCTTGAAGTGGTTCTTTGTGAATTTTGGGCCTAGGATGGACTGTAAGAACTGAAAGTTAACCCATTTTTATCAGGATAGATAATTAATCACTGAAATAAACTGCAATAGCAGACTGTTTTCTTAAGTCCTTAACTGAAAAATGGTAATATACATGGAATGGAGTTGCAGGGTCTAGAGGCCCTGCCTAGTATTACACCTCTCTGTAATGGTCCTGTCCCTTGGAGTTCTCTAAAAGCAATGCACTGTTTAATCTCCCAGTTTACTTTTGTTCCACTGAGGAGATGTAGCAGCCAGCAAAACATGACTTACATGCTGAGAAACCTACAAAAAAAGGAGAAAAAAGGGGGAAAAAAATCTGAGTGCAAACACATGAGTTCCATGTAATACCTGGCTTCAAATTAAACACACAGTAGTGCTTGGAAGGCATGAGATTAACTCAGGCTAAGAGTGGAGAAATTTCAGGGGAGTTAAATAGTAATTTGAACTAATGCTGCTTAGCAACTGATCTAAATAACCTTTAATGATTCACTGTTAATCTACTCTGTCCAGGAACATTTTTTGTTCCAAAGGCATATAGAATTGAAGAAGCATTTTTGTGATGTTCCTTTGCTGAAGGAATCTTTTCTGCAGGACAGATGTAGACTTATCTAGACTTCTCTTCTTGTCTTTTTAGTCCACTCTTCAATATATTTAAGAATTATGTATTTTGGTTTTTGCTAATGGAATTTCTAGTGAGGCTGGCATGACAGCAATATGGAGCTGCTCATTATTAATTAAGGTCATTAGCACAGCAGTTCATGATATCTTGACAACTTCAGCAGACTCTGTGCTTGATCCTGGCTGAATGCTGCCTCTCAGCTTCTAGCTTGAATACTGTAGGGGAAAATCCTATGCAGCTCTAACTGAACTTCCATTTTGCTGTGGTGTCTGGGACATTAATATTTGATCATGGATATGCTACCAATACGAAGAGAGGAAGGTTGTTGATGGAAAAGTTGACAGCTGTTTACAGAAGTTTCTAATGGTGTGTCCTAGATTAGCAGAAAGGCTTGACACGTTGATATTTAAGTCTTTTCTCATGAATATTTTACCACTAGCAGTAAGAAGTCTTTGCATGTCAGTAATTTTCTACCAATCCCTCTGATTTTCTTTCAAATTAAGTCACATTCTCACTTGCACTATCACCTAAATGCACAAAGCTGTTTAGACACATCTGTGCTGCCACACCATCAGCTTCTAAAGTGACCAGGTTTTGCAGCAGAACTCATGAATACATGCTAGGTGAATGTGCTCCAGCAGAGAGATAGAGGAACCAGGGAAGGAGTAGACAGCAGCTGATGTGATGAGCATAGTGACCCTACAGAGCAGATGCAGAAGAGGCACATGTGGCTGAAGATGACTTGGTCTACCTGATTCTCTGTTGTGTTTTGATGTCAGCCTAGCATCCAGAGCTCAGGTCTTTTTTACCCTGGAAGCTGATATTCTTTGTTGTCAAAAAACTCCCTCTTTTGCTTGTACTGCTGAGCAATGTGTTGAGGTGCAGTAAGGGCTGACTGCTCCCAAAGGGCAGGTGGGACAGATATTGAAGTGTCTGATACTTGTGACACTGGCCTAGTCATGGGCCACTCACAAGCAGAGGTATCAAGTCCATGTCATCAACATTCCCCAGCAGGCTGAGAGCTTACACCTCATAGTGGAGGAGGCAGGATAGACAACAGACCATGCCTCTTCCCTGGTAAAACTCCTGCTTGTCCATCATGCTCCAGAAAGTCACTGGTGAAATACATAGTGTGTTCAAGGATTGGAGCTCTACCTGCCTTAAAAGCACTTCTGAGGTTTCTTTGCTGACTTCAAAATTGTAGTCCATTTCCTCTGGCAGCACCACTTCTGTAGCAGAGGAGAGGAGCCTTTCTCCATGCACTTACTGTGTTGTTTTCCATGGCAGTTCATGTAGCTTAAGGTATCAGAGCAAGTGTACTGCAGCTGGTTCCATAACCAGATGCAAATGGCACAGAGTGCTAAAAAAAGAAAGATGTTGTAGAAGGCAAAATCTTAAAGCAAACTAAAATGCCACCTAGAGCCAGATTTTTTTTTTTTCCAGTGATTCCTCTTCAGATTTTGCAGTTTAGCTCTTAAATCTTCAGATTAGGTGAGTGTCATGGCTTCCATTTGCTATGAGGATACCCTTTGAGTACTCCAAAGAGAAGACAAAAAAACCAAGGCATCAAATGGCAGAGTGCAAGTCTTACTTTCTTTGCTGTAAAATAAATTCATTCTCTGTCCTGTACTTGTGGATATCCACTGGTAAAACAGGAGACAAAAAATGAGGAAGTGTTTAGCCTGAAGATTGAAACCCATCACGGGACTTGGTATGTGAAACAAAGCAGTAGCAAATAGGTCAGAGTATTTTCAACAGTTTGGGTGATGCAAATTATATTGAAAAGAAATTAATTGGAGCTTTAATTGTGACCTCCTGTCCCTCCTGAGTGTTTTAATCACTAATTTCTTACTTTTAGTATCACAGTTTCCTTATCTCACACCGAGGTTCACAAAAGAAATCCTTGTTTTTTCCATCTAGTGTACACTCTCAGGTAACTAAGCTGTCTTGTAGCTACAGGTCACCTTGTGGATTTGGTAGGGATGAATCAATTAATTGTGTCTTTAGGGGGAAAATTTTTATAGAAATGAGGTAAGAGGGTAGACAGCTTTAGTGGTGAATAACACACTGAAGAAATTTGTTCCCTCTTCTCTTCTGCAGAGTTCTCATGTAAGCTGGCAAAATATGTGTCAAACTGCCCACAGATAAGTACATCTTTATTCTTTAGGCTGACACATAAGTAAAAAATATGATAATATATTGGTAAGGTTCAGTAACTTTCATTGACTACAAAATCTGCAAATGAGAGCCATAAAGGAGCCCTCACCATGTAGCTCTGCTCACAGTCCTTCAGTGATCACATCACTGACTGTGACCATTTGTACCATCTCTTCTTGTAGGACATGCACCTCTGGCACTCTGCCCTGACTGGCCAGGCTACAGCCCATCTCTGTGGAGTAAGAGACCTAGTCTAGCTCAGACTTTCAGAACTCAGGCGAAAGTTTCCACACTGTTCTCTGCCTCTTGGCTGTTATAGTTGCAGGTAAGAAAATACCCTTTTAGTCTGCAGTACAACCAGTAGCCATCTCAGAACACAGGGAGGAAGAAGATGACATTCAGAGTAATTTGAAAACAGGGAATTCCAGGAAGGATTTGAAGACTCTGAAGTGAATGGGTGGTACATTTCTTCTGTAAGGACAGTAGGGTGGGAGTGAGGACTAAGGACATAGAGAATAAGTGGGAAAAGGCATAGTGACCTATCAGGGGTGACCACTTCTAACAGTGCTCTAACAGCCCTGCATGAAAAGCAGTGTATTATCATAAGTTTTCTTGGTTTATTATATGAAATACTCTAGGCAGCCCTAATTAGGATATTTATCAACTCCTGAGAGCCTGACCACTATCACTGAACTGCAAGACTCTATGAAAATCAAATTCATTATTTATTGTACAAGTAGATGTAAATATAGGTACACATATTTTCTCACAAGTAGCCCTTGGCCCAATAATGACTCAGTCCAGCTGCGATACACACAATCCCTTAATACATTTTAATAATAGTACATTAGGGATGAAAGTGATTTCGTATAATTACAGGCACAAGTAAGAGGCATACACTTGTGATTTTTACCATTCCTTCTGGGTCCTACTGGCACATGAACTGTGCCCAGAGTCTCTCTTAATTCAGAATGACCTACTTATCTGTAGACAGCCCTGACTGCAATGACATGGATAAACAGAGAATGGATTTCATTACTGACCTAAACCAAATTGTCAGTGAAATCTGATGAACTTTTTGAAAAAACCCAAATCAATCTGGTCCCTCATTTTTTAACTCTTTCTGGAAAATAGTTAAATGTTTGTTAAAAAAGAAAAAAAAATTCTGTATTACTCTAGATCCAGATGAAATAAACATACACAAGCAATCTTGATCATAAGTCTGTCCATATAACATTTATAGGCAAAAATAATCAATTATAAGCTTTGAAGACATGCCCAAAGAAATAAAGAAGGTTTTTGGTTTGTTTGATTTCTGCAAGATTGATTCCAGGGATTATGGCTGTATTTCATTACATTTTAACCCTGAGTAGTGTTGTTCCAATGGAAAACATTAATTAGCGTTTTCTGGTTATTGTGGGTGAAGCAATAAGTTTTCATTTAAAAGAGAAGAATTTATCTTTTCTTCCCATTTCAGGTTTTTGTGGCATAGATATGTGATGATTCCTCAGCCTACTGCTGTTGGTGTGACGATGTCCATGTCACTTCATGTGAGGTGCACCTGGTTTGGTGTTTCATGGAGCCAAGAGGAAATACTGTTCTTGAAAAAGGTTAGTAAATGGGAGGGGCCACTGAGAATAGTTTACTTGTTCTGACCTGTGGGTGGAAAAGTATACACAGCCTGGTCCTAATGCCATTTGGACAAGTTTTATACAGGCATACTTACTTTTTTTTTTTTTTCTGTTTGGTCTTAGGTCACAAAAAAAACCTCAAAAAAATTAAACCAGAGTCAGCCTTGCTAATGGTGAGGGATGTGAAGTCACCTGGCAACTCAGATTCTTTATGGTGCCCTGAAATTTCCTCTAATGGCTTTCCTGGGTTCAGAAGTGGGAAAAAATAAGAAAATATTACATGAAATGTCAAAAGAGACAGTATATAATCAGTTGCCTTAGTGAACAAATACTGCTGCAACAATGTCCTCTGTCATGAGCATAGATTCTAGTAAATGTGGATCCTGAGTAGAAGCTGGGTGGCTCAGGAGTGATCTTTGTTATGGCAAGTGAGACCTTATTATTTCCTTCAAGGTCAGGACCCTGCCAATAGATGTACTTTGTGATGGGTCTACAACAGCCAGCTGAAGAATTTTTCATTGACTGCAGTAGGAGCAGTTTAAGGCTTTGGTTCTCAAATTAGTTTTGTCCAAATATTTTTAAATGTTCTCCATGTAAAATACTGTCTCACCACAGAGGCTGTGATTCTGCACGCTATTCTGTCTTTACAAAACTCTGTGGTACTGGAGAACCAATATTTACTATGAAGTGGAAAAAGCAGTTATGTGGACTTCTGCTTTTTTTCATGTTGAACTGGTTAATATTTGTTACTGAAACGTGTAGTGGAAATTATTAGGAACTGACTTGTGTGGTGCCATAATTCCCAACTAGTTAATTTTAAAATTATAGTTAGCTTTTCTCCAGCATTTCAGCTAGGGCATGCCCATGTTCCAAGAGAAAAATGCCGTAAGAGTCATATCATTTGCAAGTCTTACCCTCAGATTCTTAAAATCAATGGAAAAACTCATGTTTAGTTGACCCTTCTCAAGATAAATGATCCAGTCCCTACTGTTACTCCCTACTGTGGTTAACAGCTCCCTGCATTAATTGGAAATTAAAACTACCTCAAGAAATTCAGAGCAAGCACTGAACTGACCCACACAAAGGATGAAAGAGATAAAAAAAAGATATTGTGAACCTATTTATGAATAAAAATCCCTTTGTTGCTGTTAGAAAATTCTATTTTGTAAGAAAGACAGTTTCTTTATCTGTGAAGACCTGGATCTCAGTTCCCAGTCTACCACCTGACTGGGTTTCATGAAAGTCAGAAGTCTTTTGACTTTGGAACCACATTCAAAATGAGGGTAATGACTCCTCCAAATGATCCAATCAGAGGCACTAAATATAATATTTTATTTTGTAAAAACAACAGTAAATGTGAACATCTATAAAGATCCCAGGGGACTCTTCAAAATAGGTGAGATGAGCTCGGAGAAACCATTAATGTCTTTCCAAAATGAAACTTTTTTGAGTTTACAAGGACCTTTGCAAAGCTTTCTAGCATCTCTCTCCCTTGCACACGGGATCTCAGCAAACGTCAGCCTCCCATTTGGACCCTGCCAGAGATTCAGCTGTAACTGCTGACCTCTTTCACAGAAGCCCAGAGTGCTCACATGTGTCTTCCACAGCTCAGCATCGCTGTGCTGCTGGGCTTGGTGTTTCCTACCAGGGTGTGTGCTACATATGCATTGTCCCATGCCTGAGTTTCACCTTTGTATAAAAGAAGTACTTCATCTGAAGATATCTGGGTGAGGAACATGAAAGTTTGACTGTGACCTGCTGTTTCCAGTCCTTCACAGATGCACAAGGAGGTCTTCTGTGTACTTCATAAGGTCACAGATGCCAATATGCCTCATCCTTGGCCTCACACTGCAGAAAACTGTCCTTGGTGGGCTTTGGAGAAAGCAGTCACTAGCAGGATTCTGTGAGGAAATTTGTTGTGTAGAGACATTTAATAGCACCAACTGATGTTTGCAAGGCCAGTGCCTTCTCCACAAACTATGATGCCCTGATTTCTCTATGTCATATCTGAAAAGAGTCCAATAAGAATCAGCTTCACAAGGGCAATTCTCTGGCATGACTCAGGAAAACAGTTTTAACAAACGTCTTGAGACAGGTACCTGTGCTCATCATGATAGTGGCAGAGGGGATGAGGGATATGCAGACAGTGCTAAGGATTCCCAAGCTGGCTAGCACAGTAACCTGTGAGAGTTGTGGCACTCCAATCTGGAGCGAGATTTCAAAAACACCATAAGCTGTCCTGCCCTACTCCACTGTCAGGAGTGGAGATTTACAGGCTCTGCACAGATTGTGGTCTCTCTTTTCTAGCTGCTTTGCAGAGGAGCAGTTTCACAGTCACATTTTGCACAGCAGTAAATTGGATCCCAGCTAGGTTTGCTGAGAGCCTATCAAACAATCTAACCTTCACTAAGTAACATGGTAATGCCTCACAGTGCACCAGGCATGCACGTAACCGTAACCTCTCCACACATCAGCTGTTTGAATTAGTTGTCACTAGCAGCACTCTACCAAAGCAACACCATTAGCCAGGGACACAAATCCAGCTGCATCCTGTGCTGCCCAACTTCTTGCTCTTGTCATAAGGAAGACCTGGCTCTGCAGCAAGCATGGGTAGTGCTGCAGCACAGGCTTCAAGTGCCTATTGTGCACTGAAGATGCCTCAGTATAGCAGAACATTCTACGCCAGTTTGCTGCTCTTTCACAGAGACCCAACAGAGAAGCAAGATCAGTCCAGAGCTGGCAGAGAATGAAAGAGGCTTCCTTCTACCCTCTGCCTGCCTGCATTTATTAGAAGCCTATATCCTGCCATGCTGCTGCCAGTCATGGTTTCTAAGGCAAAACAAATCTACTTATGATACCATGACCTGAACACAAAACCAAACCAAAGAAATAAACAAAAAGAAACAAGACACCCCCCCCCCCGCAAAGTCTAAGTGACTCAATTTTAAGGTGTCAGGATAACTATTAAAACATGAAATGCTTTGCAGTCCTCTGAGTGGGAAGCCATGCAGATACAGACATCTTTCTAATCCTGCATCTGTGCACACTGACACAATCATTCACTAGACTTGTTTTCATCTTCCCTGGAAAGATAGAATGGATTTGTAGCAAAAATCTATCATCTGTTAAGGCAGTCTTGTTTGCATGAACGTGCAGGAGAGCCAGCCCTTTTTTGGTATGCAGAGATGTGGGGAAGGAGCATTCAGCTCTGTGGTCATCATCTTCTTTTGGATATCTATAGGATATTAAAACCTGGGGTGAAACTGCAGCATGTCACAGCTGGAAGCAGCAAATCGTTGCAGGATAAAGTTTACTTTGTACACTTTCTAATCTTTTACTTTCTCTGACAGGCACAGAATTCTCTTGTCTTTATTACCTTGATGAATACTGCAAGAATATTTAAACTTGATTCCCTTAAATTAAAAAAAAAAAAATCTGATTTTAAATTAATTAAACAGAGCAGCTGATACAGAAGGATTTGTCATTTCTATGCTAATTTTGTCTCTTTGTTTCTTTAAGTCCAATTCTGCCAATTAATGATTAACCCTCCTGTCACTGATTGCCCTGCGATCTCCTTAGCCTTGCTTCTGCAGGTATGTTTTTGGAAATCTTTGTTCTTCTTGGCCTAGAGATAAAGAAAATAGAATAGTGAGGTGAATGGACCGCAGGTGAAGATTAGGAGTCCTTTGTATTGTCAATTTGAATGGTAATTAGCAAGGTATGATCTCCGAGCATATTCAGACCTTTCCTTGCACTCCTCAGTCTGTCTGACTCTTGGTGTTACTTTTGCGTTCGCTAGACCTTTTCTTTCACCTTTCAAATATGCAGAAATTACTCTCAAGAACATTTCCTTCTCTTATTTCCCTTACAATTTAATCTCTTTAATCACTTTAATTCTTTGTATTATTCCTTTACTGAACCATGTATAAAGATTTCCAGAGGCCTTTAGGAAGGCTCTGCCTTCCATCTGAAAGTGGTTTTGTATGACATAATATTAGCAACAGTTAGAGGAATGTCTTGTAGGTTGTTTTCCCAGACTTTCAGGCCAAAAGATTTTGATTTTGGAACACACGTTAATTTTAGAATGTTTCAGGATATGCATTTAGTGCCTGTTGAAAGTCAGAGTCTGGCAGCTCTGGAAAGAAGAATAATTGTTATGAAAAGCATAATATACATTTCGGAGACTGCTAAGGAAATTCCCCAACAAAAACAACAGAAAAATGACTTAATGATTTTGGAGAGACTACTACTCATAATCTAGGCTAGTTAGATCTAGGACATTACTGCTGAGAATAGCAATGTAGCTCCCAGCTTGCTGGGTGAATAGATACACATTTTGATATCACTGTCTACTTTCCACAGCACGCAAAACATATTATGGGTGTACATACTGTGTCATTACATGAAACACTCTATCTTTTTTCTGGGACAAAAGAAGGTCACCTTCTCATCCTACCAGTTCTTTTATCATCTTTGTCATTCAATCAAAATTAATCTGTTTTATTTGAGTTTACTCATCCACAATCTGGCACTGAAGATCCTGTATTTCTAAATTGGTTCCTGATTTGTAAATTGGATGATAGCTGCAAACATAACCCTAGTTAAATCCTGCTTAGACATGAAAATTAATTCAATTAAGAAAATCTGTTATGAAAACAATTTATCTGCATTCCAAATGCAGACATCTTGCTGCTCTTGATGATTGACTAAGCTCCATTAATACAGGTTTCTTACGTCGCTTGTACTAACGTTGAATGAGTTTCCTCAGTGGAATTCCTCTGATGTAAAATTAAGCCAAAAGAGATATGTTGCATGCTAGTTCATTTAGAATGGCTGGTGCCTGCTGTCAGGTGCACAGTGCCAGTTATTCCCAAAACTTACCTTGCTACACTGAAGTTAGAAATGTTTCCTCGCAATTTGTTTTCCATGAAAAGCACAATGGTCTTTCTCTAGCTTTGACAGTGAGAGGAGCATTGTAAACATATTTGGAAAACAGAGAGACACACAATTATTTGTTATACTACACAATGCATTTATGAATAGTACAATTTGTTGGAAACTGGATAAGTATCTTTCTCATCTACTCCCCACCTTATGCCTGCCCAATAAATAGAGATTAGGGAAGACGCAATTTTGTAGCTGTTAGTTCAAAACTGAGCAGGCATGCTAAGCTTATTCCAAGAAGTCACATGCTTACTGATGCAGAAATCAGCAGCTAGACTTAATGCTTTTGGTTTATTCAATAAGTGTTTTTAAAACAGAAAAATTTGCCAGTGTTTCACCAGCATGTTATTTCACCTTTGCATTTGATTCGTCTTGGCGCAAGCTGGACAGCAGGTACAGAACGTACTGCTGTTTTGGAGAAAGAGCTAGAAAACTTGGGTCTTAGCTATGCTTTTCAGATCCCAAGTTATCAAATGGATGAATTTATGTACAAATATTGCACATGACATTTGAGATACTTATCTATCAGTTAAACACAGCTTCTGTAATACTTAACTCATCTTGACACTTTTAACAACTGTAGGGCACAATAAACATCACATCTTCTGCCTGGGAACAGTTTGTGACTGATACACTTCCATGTAGTCAAGAAGTCATCATAACATAAGTGTCACAGTTCCTTTTCTCTGAAACAAAGATTCCAATTAAAGCTATACTTATGAAAGAACAGTTGCATGGCTTCTCAAACAGGTACTCCTATCCCTTCAAAATTCTTGTGACAAGATAAATTTCCCACCACACTCCCCCTAGTTTTAATTAATTTCTTTTTAATTAATTATTTTATATAACAGTTAAAAAAAATAAAAAAGAAGGAAGAAGAAAGCAGCGTACAGATGGCTGAGCACACCTTTTCTAAGCGAGATATTTCTCAGTTCAAGCTTCAGACCACAATATAGGAGATAGTGATATAAACTTGTGCAGCTGATCAGAATAAAAATCCCTATTCTTCTGAGTACTGATGACATTGCTGCTACCACAGTTCTAGAAACATTTGTCTTGTGAATTACAAATTAATATTGTAACACACTCTCAGCAACTAATCAGTGTAAAGTGTTTCCAAGCAGTGTTTCCATACATTTAATGTTTACTTGCTGCAGTGATGCTTCAGAATGAAGATGAGCTCTATATTTTAAACTCAAGTTGCTCCCTGAGGGAGGGTTCATGACAGTAGCCACGAATGCTTCAGGAAACTTATTGCTGATGAACAGAAGCATAAACAGAGTCTTGTTAAGATCAAAGAAGTGAAAGTCTTTTAAGTTATCACTGGGTCGATAAGCTCTATCTCCTCTATGAGTAGAAGATTAATTTTAAAACAGTAGCAGATGAGCTCTGATGGCTCCCTGGCCTGTTCTTTTTCAGAACTGTGCAGGTTTTTTCTTCTCAATTTTGAAAATATGCTGGTTATTTTCCAGTGAAAGAGGGGGATTTTGAGGGCTGTGAGTGACATGCTGCAACTACAAGAGATATCACTAGGGCATGAAGATTGCCACTATATGCACCACTCACAGTAGTGTGCTACAAACTTACAAATGATAGGATTAAGGTGGGTAGTGTCTTTACAGCTGACGAATCGGCTAAGAGGGAGTTGAAATAACAAAGAAAGAACCAGACAGTTCACCTTATCTATGTGTATGTAAATCACAAATGGCCTCTGCTAAAGGTCTCGTCTGGGGTCTTGCTTTAAATCAGTGGGGACCCTGTCTGAAACTACAGACACTGAACACAGCCTGAACTTCTGAACTTTTACAACAGAGCACAGGCTCAATAGACTACTGAATATTAACTTTTCCACNGGGTACATGTAAGGGGGGTATGTGTAGTAGGCAGATCTGCGAGACTGTAAATCCTGATTACCTCAGCCAATGGGGAATGGGACAGGGAAATTTGATCTGAGAATTAAAGAGAAAGAGAAGCTGTGCCTTCCAGCAATTTGAGAGATTCCACAGAGATCTCTCCAGTGGACTCTCCCTTTATTTGAATAAAGTTTTGCAGGGCAAAAGTAAGGCAAAAGTAAGGAATGAAGGAGTGAAGACCTGCCCACTGTAATTGAAGATCATGTTTGTGAGCACCTAAGGA
>VWZI01003287.1:358207-418478 GCA_013396835.1 Psilopogon haemacephalus | reverse complement strand
CCTGGGGGTCTGGGTGGATGAGAAGCTCAACATGAGCCTGCAGTGTGCACACGCGGCTCAGACGGCAACTGTGTGCTGGGCTGCATTAAGAGAGGCATTACCAGCAGGGCAAGGGAGGGGATTCTCCCCCTTTGCTCTGCTCTCGTCAGACCCCACCTGGAGTACTGTGTGCAGTTCTGGAGCCCCCAACACAAGAAGGACATGGAACTGTTGGAGAGAGTCCAGAGGAGGGCCACAAAGATGATCAGAGGGCTGGAGCACCTCTGCTATGAGGACAGGCTGAGAGAATTGGGGCTTTTCAGCCTGGAGAAGAGAAGGCTTCAAGGAGACCTTTATATTAGCCTTCCAGTATCTGAAGGGGGCCTACAGGAGAGCTGGGGAGGGACTGTTCACAAGGTCTTGTAATGACAGGATGAGGGGGAATGGGTTCAAATTGGTAGAGGGGAGATTTAAATGGGATGTTAGGAGGAAGTTCTTTACAGTGAGGACTCTCTGTCTTCATTGTTAACACGAACTTGTAGATTGGATTAATTTTCCTTACACTAGCTTACACTTATTCAGGGTTTCAGCTCATTTCAGTGTCATTACCTTTAAACACTACCTACAAAATAAGCAAATCCAGCACATTCTCCGCTGTACTTTTGGAAACAAATTACTTGAGTTGTGAGAGAAGCTAATATCTGATCTTCTCCCAGGTACACTTTGCTTTTACAGCTAGCCTCACCTCTTTTACATTTCAGTCCTTCAAATTGCATGACTGAAAACCCAAAGCAAACAAGTATGAATTTTTGAAGCTTCATCTATTAAACATTTATGTATAATTAGAATCTACTAATGAAGGACAGATCAATTTGAAGTTATTGGAACCAAGTAGAAAGACAAAATCTGCAAAAAAAAGACAAATAAATATACTATTCAAACTTTCCCAAAGATTGCAGAGTTCTAACTTCACCACATCCAGTGAGAAGTCAATGCCAGAGCCATGCAGGAAAAAAAAAGAAAATTCCAGTTTTATGTGGTATTCAAGCCTGGAGATTTTGGGGCGTATTTTAATTTTGAATTATAAACTATGTATTCATTAAGTGTTCTGTGATACATTAGTCATGAAAAAGGAAGTATAGCAAACTTCATGTCTCCTTAAATACCTTCTATTGAAGTATACTCCTGTACATGAATACATGTAAGTGCTTATTTTGGATAACATTTGTTACAAGATGAGAGCATGTGTTGGTTTGAGCTAATTGGAGAATTTGAGTGAGAAATTAGACTGTTGGCTGAGAGAGAGTTAAACACAGTGTGTGTCACTTAACCAAGTTTTACTGAGAAGAAAAAAGAGTTGTTTTAAGAGCTGTTCTCAAAACAACCAGATTAGCAGTCTGCTTCTGTCTGTGCTGGCTCCGGCTGCTCTCTCCTTTGTCTCTCGGTCTTGGTGGCTAATTCAGAGTAAAATCACTAAAACTACAAATTCCTTCCTATTACTAATCTCTGACCAATCTTCAGCTTATCTGCAGCATCAACAGGTGGTGAGATAAGGCTGGGGAAGGGGGGAAAGGTGGTAGGGGGAGTTTGGTTACCCTCTCTTGGGGATTTTGGTCTCCGGGAGGGATGTGGTATTACTTTTTTACTGTATATATCTGTAAATATCTGTTTTACTGTATTACTTTTTTACTGTATATATCTGTAAATATCTGTTATATCTTGTAAACATCTGCTTGTATATNCTGAGTTTTAGCTGGGGTTTATAAAAGGGGGGGGGGGGGGGGGCAGGTAACTGCAAACCCACTACAGAGCAACAGTAGAGAAATCCAAAACCAATGACTGGTAATATTTTCTGATGGCTTCATTTATTCCATATCAAGATGAGATTGAGATAGACTGGCAAATGGGAGCAATACAATTCAGAGAACACATCACAGTCACCTCAGTACTGTGGAAGCAGGTCCCAGTAGCTTGTTCAGAATGAGCTCCTCTCTGAAGTCCATCTGAGAAAGGAAGCAGTGTAAAACAAGCTGTCAGCAAACAACAGCCAATAACCATCCATAAGAATGATAGGAAACACTTTACTGAATGATTAGAAGATTAAAGCCATCTCATGTCAATAACTTACTACTTAAAATTCTAAAAAGCAACTCAAGAATTTATTCAAGGCTCAGACTTATATGTTGAATTATTCTAGGGATTTGAATTCCTAAGTTCTGAAGAGTGAAATGAAGCTGGAGACACACAGAACTGCTGGGAAAAAGGCAAAGGATGCTCATGTATTTTTTACAGGGAATGATGAGGTGTGTATGCAGACAACCTGTTCAGGAATTCTGTTGCACTGATCATGTTTTTTTATTGAAATTGACACCAGGGATATCCAAGTGCTCTGGAAGGTTGCACAAAGAGAAGAAATATAGGCATTTAAATTTTGCAGCTTTGGCTTAAGCAACTGAAAAAAATCGTGATCGATTGCAATTATGTTTATTTTAGGATTTCAGGAGCTATAGAGATTAATACCTCTGCATGGGTCTGTTTACAACCCTTCCAAAGAATGACTTTTGAATGGATTGCAATCTCAATCTTGCCTTTTCTTTATAGTGATTTTGCTAACCCTTTCTACAACATAAGTATTGGATCTGTATGTGAAAGCTGTTGCAAATAAACTGGTGCAATTCAGTTACTTTCCCAGTGTCTGTCTTTCTTTTGCTTGCTCACTCAATATTTTTTTTCTTGTCTTACCTTTCTCTTTCTTCATGACTGCCTTGTTAAAATGTGGCTCTTTGTTGCTCAGTAAATGAGGACCAACTGACAAATGGCACCAAAAGTACCTATAATGTTGTGCATGTTAATAATGGTGAGCTTTTCCAGACACTTCAAGAGAGAGGAGTTTGTAGTCTTGATTGTTAATGGCTTAAAGGTAAAAACCAGGAAATTAATGATGAAAAAAAATCCCAAACAAAAGCTACAAAAAAATTATTTTAGCAGCTAAGTATACTTTTCTTTTAATGTTAGTCCCCTTGCCAGAGGCAGTTAAGTTTAAACATCAACAGAGTAAGTCAAACACAGAAATTGTATTGTAGTCCAAGTAAGCTGACATCTCAATACTTTCTCAGTAGAATATTCAATTCATTTTTACTTATGGCTATTGACTTATGTTCTGATGTTCCATGTTGTTTGCATAGTCATCTTCACTCCTGTTATGTGCAGGGTGGATAACAGCAGAGGGAGCAGACACATTTTCCTCCTGCCCTAAGTAGAGGTGTTCGAAAGGGCAGATTCCAGATGTTTGACGGGGTTGTGCAGCAGCCCTCTTCTTCTCTCTCCTCCATGAGTTACATCAGGCACAGAGATAGACAAAAATAATGCCAAACCATAGTCCTGCATCTGGTCGTGTTTTTAGTGTTTTCAAACCAGACTGCATAAACATAAATGACTACTAAAATGCAGGGCAACAGCTGGCTAGACAATAGTTGTTTCAGCTGCTCCGTGAAAGATACCCAAGAGTGACTGCCTAGGGAGGCAGAGGTTGCCTACCATGAATGACAGCGTTTTTACTCTGGTGTGAAAAATAACCATGAAAGTAAACAATGGAGACCAACTGGAAAAACATTTCTCAGAACTCAGGGTTTTCTGTTTTGTTAGATCTGACTCACTTGCAGATTAGAAATTTCAGATGTACATCAAAGGTTATGTAGTTAGTACATCCTACACCATAACAGATGACCTATGTCTCCAGCAGTTTTTGTTTCCCTTTCTTTGATCTCTTGTCCTCCAACCATTTTATGTTGAGAGAGACTGTGTTGTTGTCTTGCAATTTCCAGTAATTATAATACACTGCAGAGGCAAAAAATCAATTAGTCACTCAACAATGAGGAACAAGTATTCATTGGAAAATGAACATTATTTTTGTATTTCCACCATATTTTTAGGATGCAGTTACATGTATGCATATATAGCTAAAGCAGAGTTCATAAATGCAAATATAATTTCCTCCTTTCCGTTGGGTAGACTTACAATTATCTGACTATATTTATATCAGACCCGTGAATGAAACCGAGGCACTGGACAGCACAAGCAAGAACAGAGTTCTATTAAGTCATTTGCACTCCTGGAATCTTGATTTAGCCATTGATCAGCTGGAAGCACCCTGAGGCTGCCTTCCATTATGGTTGACTCAGGCATCTTGTGATAGGGCACTTATCTGTGAATGGCTCATGTTGCAAATGACTCATTCAGTGAAGGTGGCTTTCCTCAGCAGGACTGCTGGCTCTCTGATGGGACTGTTCAGGAGACAGTGAGGGGCTATTGCTGGCTCTGTCCATCAGTTATTCTTATCACTGTAAATTACTGCTAGATGTTTCTGTTAGTGACTGACACATAGAGGATCATTTCGCAACTACTTTACACACCTAATAGTAACTTAAAATTGTCCAGTCTCCTAAACTGAAATTTATTTACTTCTCCAGGTATTAAACAAAGCAACAGGAAATGACACTGGACATAATATTTTACAAACTATTTGAGAAAGAACAATATTAAATTCTAGCAGTCTTTTATGGATATCCATGTAACTCCAAATTTGGAAAGATGACTACTTCCTTATAGATTTCTTTTCAGGGTGGTGCATTCAACAACATCACCTATTTCCTGGTAGTGAACTCTTAGTGTTTCCTCACAAGGTAGCTATGTCTCAACAGGTTTTATTTTCTTCTTATAAAGGAATTATTTCGTAGGGAAGAGTTTCAAGCTAACAGGAAAAAGTTTAGATTAATTTACTAAAAGAAAATATGTAATTTATATTCTTTTATTCTTGCCATTGACTGAAGTTCTTGGCTGCTCCTAAGTATTTGCTTGTCTCTCTCTTCGTTTTCAAGCTTCTTGCTGTGCAAATGTAGAGACTCCTAGTGGGGTTGTTTGTTAAGGAAAACCTGCATTGTAAGATCTCTGTCATTTGCTTTGAGAGGCAATCTGTTACCTTTTACTGTGGATGAAGAAGGTTTGCAAGGCACTACTTTTCACTGCCGCCTGCTTCAGATGTGAAAGGACAGTTCCTGCAGCAGGATGATTCTCCACAATTGTGAGGTTTGTATCTGTCAGAGGCCATTGCTTGTGAGTGTCTCCAGTCTGAACAGTAGGCTCTACTCAAGTGGGAACTGAGGTGTTGGACCTGTTCTTCTTGAATTCCACCAAATCCGAAGCTGTCATTTGAAGAATGATGCTGACCAATACAGTATTTACTCCATCTATTGTTTCTTATTGAGGACCTGAAAATAACCCAAATGTTGACACTCAATAGAAGGGATTTAATTTTTCAGCTATCATCACTAGTGTTTTTTAAAGGCCATTAGTGCTTATTTTCAGCAAGTTTTAAAGGGCATTATTCTCATATAAGTGGCAGGTTTGTCTTTGAACTTTTCTTCTTCTGCTCTCAGTTTTTTATGGTCACAGATAAACGTATTGGTGAAAATGGCATTTTCTTTAGAAAGCAGACATATGTCTAAGACCATTAACTTGAAAACAGGAAGCATTAGAGCTCTTAGTAGAAATTTCACTCTAAAATAATCTTGTCCGTTTTAAAGTCAGCTCTGTGGAGCTTGAATGATCTTGCAGAAATGGAAGGAAATTATTCCATGGTAAAAATTCTACAGGCATTCTATTCTGAGTAATTTGTGCTTGAAGTGGAGATGAAAATTCCTTTCTTACCAGCACTATGTGAGTATAGTACTATCTTACCAGTACTATCTTGCACAGACTATTGAAAATGCAAGTAAGATCGACTGTTGAAGACACAAACCGAGACAACTAATACTAGCACAACTAGTCAAGCACTTATGTCCTCCATTTGAGAAATATTTCTGAAAGATAATTTTTAAAAGAGATCCCTTTTTCTGTACTTTGTGAGGTATGATGAAAGAATTTGTTTGGGTGGGTTTTTTTGTGGTTGCCTTTCAGAAGGAAATTTGTGAATCTGTGGTATCTCATGGCTTTTGATATTTACTAGATTCTCATTCTCCATTGGTTTTTATTTTTTTAAAGACAATCACACATATAAATACCACCAGTTCGGGAGGATTGAATCTTTTATTGTTTGTTCTTAGGGATAAGCAGCTACCCAAAGTTTAGTGATCCAAATCCCTGTAAAAACAAACGAATGTCTGTCTGATGTTACCACACAGGAAGGTCAGCATCAGCCACCTGGATGAAATCAGAAGCCATGGGGGAGCTAGAAGAGCTGAGATTACTCCTAGAGATATGAGGTTTTAAAGGAAGCCTGCAGATGTAATTTCCCTTTGCCTACTGGTTTTGATGTTAATACTTGAATTCATGCCATTCCTAAAAACCAGGCACAGGGCATGGCACTGTTCTCAGCCTTTTCACTTGGGTGCTCATGCTTTTCTAGGGTTTGTAATTTTTTTACCTAGTTCATGTAGTTAGTCTCAGATTACAGAGAACGGATGCAGGTAAAAATTCTGCATTCTTCTCTGTGTCCTGGTCCTTATCAAGTGATTAGGCTGAAAAAATTCTGTTTCAAATAGAACAGACACATTTTGCAGGTTTTAAACTGAATTTGGCTCCTAAATTCTGATTATTAACCTCTTGCATACTAGGCTTAAGGCAATTGTATAGGCTCAAGATATTAATGACCTAACATGAGGCTATTTTTACATGATTATGTGAATATTACCATTTCTTCTTAATGAGACTGAAGGATTTTTTAATTCATATGATATATTCATACTAATATGAATGGTACGGTAACTGGAAATCACATGGATGCGATAGGTTATCTGAATTATGCAGGGTTAAACTGTAACTTGATTGATTATCAACACCACAGAACCAATCATAAAGCTAAAGGGTGATCCCTCATACATTGGCAACATTTTGTCAGTGAGATTTTTAACTCTGCAGCCAACAAAAGTTAAAACTGTTGATGTGCCTGTTGGCCAAGTCAATAGAGAGGGCATTTTTTTTTTTTTCATGTGTGTCTGAACCAGTACTTAAACCATGAGCCATTTCCTACACAAAGGTATCACAGCTCTTGAGCAGGTGGATGAAAAATTATTCCAAGCAAAAGAGCTACATTACTCACAATCTGCTACTTGCAAACATGCTGACAAAAGGGGTGGGGGAAAATTAAAATAGTAAACAGATAGAAAAATGTCACCAAACTGTTACTAGATTGTATCTGAAAACTATCATAACCATTCTCCACTGGTATGTACTATAAAATGTTGTAAGGTCCTGGATTGTTTACAAAACTGCAAGAGGGCCAGGCATTAAAAAAAATGAGCAGGATAGACTTAGAAAGTGGTATATCTTTTCACAGTGGAAGTAACTCTTCTTGAAGCTCTCTGCTAGAAAGACAAAGCAGTTGTTATATTAGAGTGAATTACCTTTCTATATTTTGTTATTCTTGTTAATTCATTGTCTTTTTTTTTTTTTTTTATGCCCATTGACCTTACTTGATATCATCATGGGATAAAAATACTTCTGCATGTAATGATACTGGAATCCAGACCCCAAGTCACTAGTTTGCTTTCTGAGTCATAGGACTTCTTGACCTTTTTTTCTTCACCCTTTCATGACAGAGCACTGAATGTAAGTCACAGGGAACAGCTCTTTGTAATATGGTTTGCAGAGACCTTCATTCCTTCAAGCATTTTTAGTTGCTTAAAGATAACATTATGTGGCATTTCAGAACCTTTGTGTATTTATAGCTTTCCTCTTTCCCTTTATGTCCCTGTGTATTAATTAAATGTACATTAACTCAAAGAGATTTTTTTCCCCCTTGTTGCTATTGTGATGTACTGGTTTGGACCAGCTCCTAGCAGTAAAATCTAGCCTGAAAATCTTTTTCTGAGGTCTAATATAATTTCTGATTTTAATTGTCCATGGTAATAAAGCCAAGCATAAAAATTTCTGAAAAGAAAATCAGAAAAATGGCACACTATGGAAGGAGAAGCAGCTCTCTGTTAGGGTAGGTAAAAGCTGTAGTCCTCATGTCCTTTCTGAATGCTGAAAACATTATTTGTCTTCCCAGATTATTCCACCTGTTTCTGTAAAAGATGCTTCCCACAATGTTCCCTACAAATCTGACTTGTTATGTGTATCAGAAGAGCACTGTTGCTAAATTCAGAGGACAGTTTGGCACCATTAATTATAATGGTAATTTACTTTTTCTTAGGAGATTCTGGAGGAAAAATGAAAATATTTTGCAGCAAGTTTGCAGGTTGCCACAAACATTTCCGTGTTATGATTCCACTCTGGTTTCAGTTGATAGATTACCTTTGTGAGAAATAGCTTCCCTTTGCCTCGACTTCTTTTGAAAGATGTTTTGTGCAATTTTCTTCTAATAGGTAAGATACGCTGTATAATGGAAAGCAAGCTTCAGGATTTACTGCAGTGAAGCCAAAGACTTTAAAGTGCTTTGTCACTGAGAAAAGTATTTGTTGGAAAAAAAAATATATTGTCTTCTTTGATATCTAGACGTAATATAAAAATACCTCTGTCCTGAAAAAAAATATCCCTGCATGTATTTGATTTTCTGTAGAAACTCATAAAGAAAATCACACGCTAGCAAATCACAAGACCAGGCATGATGCTCAGATTGCACTAAATTATTTCAATTCTTGATAGAGACAAGAGTTTTCATGTGCTCCGAATATGACACTGGGACAGATTTTTATTAATAGGAGTACCTTAAATGATTTGCCTTTCATCACTGCCAAAATTAATGGCAGTATTTGCTAACTACTGGGTCTGGCTCTATTCCCTTTTCTCTGTTGACAAATGGTTTGTGTAGTGTTTTGCATTCTGGAAGTGTTTTTATTTCTAAGTGTCCATTGCACAGCATGGGCAGATTACTCATAGGCTGTCTATTTTAACTGTTTAGTAAGCATTACATATGGTATGAATCTGGTCATGGAAATCATATGATGTATTTTCTCTTCCTCAATTTGATTACTGAAACTTTAAAATGCAGTAAACTAAAATAGATTTAAAAATAAAAAGCCTGAAAAATATGACAATATTCCTCTGTTAAAATCAGTTCACATTTTGGAAAAGTGTTTATTCCTGCTTGCATAAAACTCAGTGTGAACATTTAAAAAAGTGTAACAGGGAGAGTGTAATTCAGACTTTGATGCAGAAATTACTGCATATAAATATGTACAGTTAAGGAATAAATATAAGAAATTATCTTTTTAGTTGCCTTTGCTCTGCTGTACTTCTGTGTTATGTTATGGAGTTGCAATGTGACAACTCACTGGGAAGGATTAGTAAAAAATAGGGGAATTATGTTAATGCACAGGAAACGGATTTCAGGTGAGATGCGCTCTTAACGTGTTAACCTAGATTGCCAGAATATAAGCTGCAGTATTTCTGGATCCATCAACTGAAGAATGCCAAGTGCAATGCTCCAGGTTACTGAATAACCTGAAAAATTTTCCTTTCACCAGTCAAGTTACTCTTGGAGGAAGAAATAGTCACAAGCACACTCAGGAAATAGGACAGCTCTTCTTGTCCGCTAGTTCTTTAAAGCTCATCTAAAGCTTGTCCACAGTGTACAATTTTAATACTTCAGATTTAATAAGTGACTTACTGTGTCACTCATGGTATGAGAAGGATAAATGTCAAACAGTAAACATTTATTATTGCAAAAACAGTGGTGGAAACCATTGTGTCTTCTACTTGTCACAAACAGTTGCTTATTACTGGGACAAGATATTAATTATCCGTGGCCCTTACCTGAAATGTAAAAAAATGCAGTAACTGTAATCTTGTTAGTAAAGCCATTTAGCATGGCCTGAAGGGGGAAGTAGCTCATGTAAAACATTGAAAATGCACACCATTAAATTCCTTGGGACTTGCCACTTTTTGTACATGGAAATCTGAAGAACATATACCAATTATGTGAATTATAAAAGTTGCAGGCTTGTGTCATGATGGATTCAGTTCCATTAGTGGACTTCCAAGGTATGCCCTGTACTTTTGTTTGTTTGTTTCTTTAATTAGTTTGTACAAGAAGAACTTTGATCAAGTGGTAACTCTGTTTCCAGATGTCTTTTTGCCTTCCTTCAATATGCGATATGGATGGAGAAGAACTTTTAAAATTTAGCTGATGTAAAGGTAATTTTACCCTAAGAGAAATAAGAGAAATGCAAAGATAGTGAAAATTCTGGAAAGAAGAGTTTCTAGGAATAGGTTAAACATTTGCTAGCAATAATATGTTTGTCTGTGGTGAAGAAGAGACAAGCTGAGCAACTGACTTCGATCACTGTTGTGTTGTGACTATCCTATGTGTTAGACAAGCTTGTCATACTATCATCTCAATTGTACAGTGGTTTTTTTCATTAAATCCTTGAGTGTGTGCTTCTGTAAAGATCAGCCAAACATCAAACAGCATTAAGCAGCATCTTATCTGTTCCAAATCATCCTAAACTGCAATAAGAAGTGTATAGAACAGGACAGCATTGGAGACTGTAACAGTAGAAGAGTCATGTGGAAGATTATGGTGCTGTTCTTGAATAAAAGTCAACGGTGTTAAGCAACAGCAATGCTATAAGAACGTATAAGCCAAGCAGAAAGTATAGGCACAGGTAACAACATGTAACTGGTTTCTATAGTACGTACAGCTATGGTGAGCTATGAGTAAATAAATATCAACAGTTTCTAAAACACTGATATAAAAATAAAGTGCAAACAGGAATGCATACCTTCTTATCCTATGAATTCTGAACTTTGATGCTATTTCACTTTCTTTACATACAGCATTCACATAACTTTAAATTATTTTAAAAATTTTCCTTCCTTTTTTAAACTGTTTTTTGTTCATGACCAATGATCTGTCCTTTTTCTCTTTCTATGGATTTTTTTTTTCACTCTGCTCTTTAATTTCTAACCATGTTTATTGATGCTGTGGCAGATATCCAATTCAAGTAGCAATGTGTGCCACTGATATTTTTCAGGAACTATTTTGCTTCACTTCTGTTCATGAGATCAAATCAAAGAAAATCTCTCTGGCTCCCGAGTGAATAGAATTGCAACTTACATGAAGTCCTGAAAAAGGCTAAACTTGAAGCAGGCTATGTAGCAGACTTGTGTCCTATCATTCTGCTTAGTAAAACTAGATTCACTTCACATTTCCAAATTTCTA
Source organism: Psilopogon haemacephalus (assembly GCA_013396835.1). Classification (NCBI taxonomy): domain Eukaryota; kingdom Metazoa; phylum Chordata; class Aves; order Piciformes; family Megalaimidae; genus Psilopogon; species Psilopogon haemacephalus. Next base: position 407,338 of record VWZI01003287.1, on the reverse strand, counting down.
ATCAAACTGTTCTGTGTCCTGAATGAAGCTCAAAAATACATGTCTTCAACTGTTACTGATAGTTAATGGTAGCTCTTTAGGAACAGATATGCATGCTTTCCATTTCTCTTAGATATGTCTCAACTAGCTGGAAGAAGTAGCATAAACATCAGACCTAGAATTAGAGATGGGCAAGACATCTGAACATTGATACAGCATGGTTCATATTCTTAAAAAAAACGTGTCCATCTCTGTGTTAATAAAGCAACAAATTTTAGCCAGGAAGAGTGAAATCTTCACAAAGTGAACCCCTGTAATGTGCTTGAAGACCTGACGTTTCAGATGTACAGCATTCAGCACAGAGACAGCAGGTCAGGTAGATCTTTGCTGTACAAAGCAGGCACTGGATAAGAATTAATAGCTCTCAAGGTACTTTACTGAAATCTCTGCCAGGTGGCTGATAGATCTCCTTAGCTTTGCCATTGTGCACAGGTAGCGATTCTGAGTATCAGCAAGCTCTTCACGATCTGTACTGGAACAGATTACTAGAAGCTCCCAGAACGTATTCTCAGGTGTTTGTGTTATCATTTATTGCTGGAAAGAAGTATTTTTAATGCAGCTGGCTTGTTAGTGTCATAGTTGGTGCTAGCACCGTGAGAGCCAGCCTTAGGTCATATGCTCCATGACCTTCACACTGTGAGCTCCATCTCCACCATGTCCCCACTTTTCAGGGGATTTACACGTTTCCTTTTTGTCATTGTTTGAATATTTCCAGTTACTTAAGAGTAAGAGGTCAAAGAACAGTGTATGAGGCTGTTGCTTGGACACAAATGGCTGCTGCTTGGACACTGATAGCTCTTCTAAGGATGGCTTTTGTTTCTACAGAAGAGTACCAACCTTCTAATTCTCACCTTTTCTGATTTTTTTATTTTTTCTTTTTAAAGCACAACACACAGAAAGCTAGGGCACCCAAAGGCTATATCTGAGAGAAACCAGGCAAGTAGTACTGCCATTTCTTTACATCTCCATTTTAGGTAAGTCAGCAATTAAAAAGGACCACTTTGAAGTTAACTGAAAAATAGTCCTGAGAATGCAACCTATTCTGTCTTCTTCTGGATAGGAAAGCAAGAAGAAGTCAAATTGGAGCAAAGTGTGGTCACACCAACAGTATTGTACTTCAGGAGCCTGTATTTTGAGTTTATGTGAGTTGAGGACTTTTCTACCAACATCTATGAATGATGCAGAACCCATTGTGAGTTTAAAAAAAAAAAATCACTTGAGATTGTGCTGGAGGCAGTTGGTGTTTTGGTGCTCCTCAGACCACCAAAAGGTGGTGGCAGCCCAAAAATGTGTTTAAAAAGAAAGACAAATACAAGTAAAAATATGAATAATTGTGTTAATTTCTTGCCTTAGTTCAGAGCAATTGTGCTTCTGTCGCCAACCAACCAAAGGGGTCATATATTTTAGCACAAGATACAGATTTCATAGAATCATAGAATCAGTCAGGGTTGGAAGGGACCACAAGGATCATCTAGTTCCAACCCCCCTGACATGCTCAGGGACACCCTGCCCAAGATTAGGCTGCACAGAGCCTCATCCAGCCTGACCTTAAACACCTCCAGAGATGTGGCCCCAGGCACCCCCCTGGGCAACCTGTTCCACCACTCTCATGGTGAAGAACTTCCTCCTCACATCCAATCTGAATCTCCCCACCTCCAGCTTTGCTCCATCCCCCCTACTCCTGTCACTAACTAATATCCCAAAACATCCCTCCCCATCTTTTCTGTAGTCTCTCTTCAGATACTGGAAGGTCACCTGGGAGCCTCTTCTTCTCCAAACTGAACAGCCCCAACTCTTTCAGTCTGTCCTCATAGGAGAGGTGCTCCAGCCCTCTGATCATCCTCATGGTTCTTCTCTGGACACGCTCCAGCATTTCTACATCCCTCTTGTAATAGAGGCTCCAGAACTGGATGCAGTACTCCAGGTGGGGTCTCACCAGGGCGGAGTAGAGGGGGAGAATCACCTCCCTCGCCCTGCTGGCCACACTTCTCCTGATGCAGCCCAGGATCTGGTTGGCTTTCTGGGCTGCAAGTGCACACTGCTGGCTCATGTTGAGCTTCTTGTCCACCAGCACTCCCAAGTCCCTCTCTGCAGGGCTGCTCTCCTGGCTGCCCAAAGGGTTTGTGGAGTCTCCTTCTCTGGAGAATTTCAAAACCCACCTGGATGTATTCCTGTGTGGACTACCCTAGGTGATCCTGCTTTTGTCAGAGTGGGGTGACTTGACGATCTCTGGTGCCTTCCAACCTCTTATTTTCTGTGATTCTATGAATTGAACGGTGGACAACTGTAAAAGGAAAAAATAACCTTTTTTTCATTGCTAGGTTGCCCTGTTATTATTCTGTACTCTGGTGGTTGTGGAGATCCACCACTGAGTCATCTCTTTTTATCACCATCTTGCACTACAGTAGAGAAAAAAAAAAGAAAAAAAAAGAAAAAGGCAGTTCCTTTCTTTGCATCCACACTTTGCTTAATTCTATCTTCACCACTGAGCAAGTCAGGTATTTGTGGTACTTGTGTTTTTAAAGACCCTCGAGTGATACCCTTGTGCTTTCCACCCACGCCAGCTGTTTTGCCTGCTGAAGGGCCTTTTGGGGAGATATAATGGTATTTCAAATATAGGCATAGCTGGCAGCCTGGTACACAGCTGCATGTCAAACAGCTGTGTGTCTAAAAATGGACAGCAAAACATAAAATTCTTTAGCTCTATTGATTATTGTAGTCATCAGTGTATTACTTCATTACCTCTTAATGTTCCAAATGGTTTAGCAGCTTTGTCTGTGACCTTCACTGGAATTTGGTCTTTAATCTTACACATTCTTAGCGGATAGCTCATCAGTATCAGCAGCCTGAAAGGTTAGGCTTGCTGAAAAGGATGCTTAGCAAAACAGAAAATTTCAAAGCATTTCTTTCACCCCGGCATAATGCCAAAGTAATTCGCTGAAAGTTTTATATAGATAATGGCCTGAAATATTGGGTGCTATGCTATACTGAGAAGATTGGATGATATCTTCATGACGGACTGCATCAGTGCCATTAGTAAAAGTAGAGCATCATTACTGGTGTAACTCTTACACTACTTGAACAGAAAGGGACAATAGGTTTCGTATATAATAATATCATATGTATAACACTCTGTTTTCTACTGTTTCAGTATACATCCAGAATACACAAAAGTGATGGGAATCCAAGCTCACTTGTCCTTTCTCATTCTCTGATGGAGGAAGTATCATGAGAACAAGTTCTGTGTACATGACTGGAATACGTATGAAAGGATTTTGCTAAAAAGGCTGGATTGTACAAGCAAAATAGCTGTTTCAGAAACCTTTCAGCTTTGTACATCACATTTTAGGATAATGGGGTAGCCATCTGCAATACAGGCTATGTAATATAGAATATAAATAAATATAGTACTTGTTAGCCTAGGATGTTATGTACTTTACAGGAAATAGAAACAGCCCACATATAAGAGCAACTCAGGTACCTCAGATAGTGCTAGATTGGTGTACAGAAAGCAGGTAGCAGTATTGCTTCTGTTACTTTATGTAAATAAACATATATTAGCCTAATTGCTTCCATGCCATAGGCACCTTTGGAAACAGACTTTTTTTTTTNNNNTTGGAGTGGGGGGGATCGGGAGGATTTAAATCCTTTTGAGAGTTTTAAAAATTAAACCCTTATGAAGAAAAATAATTCCCCAATTCATGATAACATTTAATTTCCTGCCCCTCCATCAAACCTCAGGCGAGGCAGTGGCTGTTCTCTCTTAACATGGTATTCTACACCACGGTGAAGTATACTCATTCATGTGACACAATATAGTAATCAGAAGTAAATTACACCCTTTAAAATTGCTGTCCCCAGCCACAATACCTAAAACAATATGATAATTACTGTCATAGGAACATGAGGAAAATAGAAGACTAGTCATTAAACAAATACTATAATCATTAATAACAAGTACCACGTGAAATAACAATTTTCTGTTAATCACTATCCTAGAGCTCTACTGCAAACTGCAGATTCTCTTTCATAAAGTGCCTTTATACAGCTAGAAAAAAAAAGCATAAACTTGCCAAAATATTTTGTTCATTAATAGGTTTTGTGCATTGTATGCTTCTCCACGTAACTATGGGTTTCTGTGTGCAACGGTTAAACAACCACACTTGAATACTTGAGGCTTATGGCCTCAAGTAAATGATCAGACTCAGCCTACTGGGGTTTATAATATTATTCTTATGTTTCTATATCTTTGTGGCTAGTTTTCTACTTCTCCTCTTACCAGCTTTAATAACACAGTGGTGCAGACTGAGCTGCACTGCAATGTCAGCCCCAAGTCAGCATTATGTTCTTGTTTAGATTACACAGTGAGCTGCAAACTGTCATCTCTACCTAAACTGGGACACCTCTTACGATAGATTTTCAGAAATTTCTGTTTGCCTCTGCTTCACGACATCTTGCTTTCTGTGTAGGTGCTGCCTAGGCAGAAATCTCACTCAAAAGCAACATGTATGATGGTCAGACAAGTTATATCTCCCAGAGCTGCTCTAGAGTTAGGTTGTGTGAAGATGTGATGCCTCTGCTAGGGGGAATCAGTGCAGATCCCTGACTTGCTCTTAACCTGTGCCTTGATAGGAATATGGAGACAGTGATGTATTTTTAATTTTTTTTTTTTGGTGCTTTTCCAAACAGGTTATGAACACTTGACAAAGCTATCCAAAGCAGGCAATTCCATGTTCCAAAATTTTTTGGAGATAGATACATTAGCTTGTTGGGAACTCATCCAGATGGGCAGGTGAATGACTACAGGAAGGTTTGACTTGCATGAATGCATCAACTTTTATGCTATATTCACAAATTAATTATGATATTGCATGGAATAAAACTGTGACTGAAGTATCCACTTTTGAAATGAGAACGTTTCATTCCCACTCCTTCTCATTAACTGACTTTGCCAGTACATATGGATATTCTGTTTAAATATCCTAAAAATTAACTCCTGTTGTTTTTCATTTATCTCTATCAAAACAAACAAATAAAAAGGCGAGTAAAAAAGGCATACAAAAATGTTTATTAACCTGTTACCTGTATGCATCCAACTAATCTTTTGTTCCATAAACAAGTCCTCATTTTCTTCCTGTTATTCCTGTTTCTTCTTTTTAATGGTGATTTCCCAAGTTAAATCCAAGCCTTATAGCTACCTCTATTCTTTATAGCAATGGGTTTTAAAATATTCAAACTGGGTAATTTATTTTTAATGATCTGTAGCTCTGAAACCATTCAGGCAATGTGCTTTATACTCTGCAGAAAGATTCTCCTTGGTTCTCAGAGCAAACTTGCCCTTTTTTTTTTTTTTCCCCAGGCATAGCCAATTTTAACAACCAAAATGTTTATTAAAAAGAGAGAGAGGTGGAGAGCAGAACTGCTGTTTTAAAGCAGTGACTGAAAAGGTCCCTGGTGATATATTAAAACAGAATATTGAGATGAATTTTTAATTGCTTTGAAACCGCTCTTATTATTTGTACCTGGGATACATTTGTAGGAAATGTTCTTAAACAATAATTTCCTTCATCATTTACACAAATTGGAGCTTAGCACACTGAGACATGCAAATGAGGTACTTGGGAAAAAAGGTGTGTAAGAACTAGACCTCTAAGATAGAGACTATTGTCAAGTGTGTCTTGACATATAGAAATTCCTATTCTAAAAGAGATTGCACCCTTGATATGACACCTTTGATAAAGAATTTGCAGTAAGAAGTTAAATGAAGACTCAAGTGTCGAAGCAGTTTTTGATGGCTCAATAAGATGTAAGTAACATCACTTGGGAAAGGCGATTACTGATTATCAAGGCCCTGAACAGATGCCTATTTAGCTTGTCCTCAGAAAATGGCCCAAACTCCTTCAGTTTTCTAGTTTATGCTGTTTATATAGCCTTCACCTTAGCCACTGAAACAAAATATTGGACTTCAGCTCTGACACCTCTACCTAGTTTCTATTAAGTGCAAACACTGCCTTATATGCTTATAGTTTGCATGTCAGATCAAGATGTTTTTCAGTTGTCTGTGCTTGAAGATCATCCTGGTCTCCCTTAGCTGCTTGGTTACAGATCTTTGCCCTCATCACAGTTTTGGGAGTGGAGATACCTGCTGGCTGGAGGTTGCTCTGTTTCTGTCTTTACAGAAGGATTAGAGTTACTGATGTTAAACATGTCCTTCCTTACCTGCAGCCTAGATCTATGAAGACCTTATAGTAGCATTCCAGTATCTGAAGAGGGCCTACAGGAGGGCTGGGGAGGGACTATTCACAAGGTCTTGTTATGACAGGGTGAGGGGTAATGGGTTTAAGTTGGTGGAGGGGAGATTTAAACGGGATGTTAGGAGGAAGTTCTTCACAGTGACAGTGGCGAGACACTGGAATGGGTTGCCCAGGGAGGTTGTGGCTGCTCTCTGCCTGGAGGTGTTCAAGGGCAGGTTGGATAAGGCCATGAGCAACCTGTTCTAGTGGGAGGTGTCCCTGCCTATGGTGGGGGTTTGGAACTGGATGATCTTTGAGGTCCCTTCCAACCTAAACCATTCTATGATTCTATGATTAATTTGATAATGTGAGCTGATTGTAAGACATAAGTACATGCTGAATTTGGTATATTACTGATTCTATATAGTTTTTTCTGCTCTCACAGTTTGATATTGCAGCTTCAAGTTTGATACTGCTTGCCACTGATATGGACCTCAAAAAGGATAGTTCAACTCTGTGTCCATCTCCAGCAGATAAATGTAATTCTGTGCAGTTTTTTGTGGTGAACTTTCCTTCTTTAGACTGGAAGATACTTTCAAAACAGATGACCTGTACTTCTGCTCACTTTGGAAAACAAGCATGATTTTTTCAGTCAGGCTGAGAAACACCTTACTGCCCATACCAGAGCAAAACTGAACTTGGAGAAGCAGTGTTCCCCTTGTTTCTTTACAGCAGTCTTAACAAGCCAGAGAAAATGGGCCAAATTACCAAGCCTTGGCACAGTGGTTGTAGGACAGGACTACATAGGTAAATGCACTTTCTGACCATCCAAACAATCCAGACTTACCATGCAAGACTTTTGAAGGAAATACGCAGAATTTTTCAATATATGCAATCCTGGAAGCCATCTCAGAAGCAAGAGAAACAATAAAGGATTTTTCATTCTATTTCTCTGCTACATTAATTTTACCGTCTCCAGCAGTTTTGGTGAATACACCCTGTAGATTATGAATAGAAATGCTGTGTTGTGAGATTATAGTTTCTTGAAGTGACAAGAAGCACATCATGCCAATTTCTTACACAGAAAAAATCAGAGCTTGGAATATTTAGATAAATTCAATTAAAATAAAGAACTTGCAGTATCTCACCACCTGTTTGGCTTTTCAAAAGCTTTTCATTTCAAGATTCACAGAGATAGTAATGGATACCATTCATCAACTGAATAAAAAATTAGGCACCAGCAGCGCAAAAACATTTACATAAATATTGTAGAAAATAAGCTGATTATTTTAATGTTGAGATCACAGTAATAATAGATATGAAAAACAAATAGGAAGTGACTCAACAAATCTTCATGTATATTTTTGTATGTTAATATTTTCAATAAACAGCTTGAAGCAAACCACAGCAAGAATTCCAAATGTAATTAAAATTGCTCAACAATTTCACGATGAACTTGCTGATTTTATTGGGAGGCAGACTGAAAAACTTTCTGAGAAAATGTCTTTCACTCAAAGACTTGTATTTTAAGTTTAAATTTCTAACCCCAAATCTCCTCAAATTTCTTGTTTATTTTTGCTGTTGAAGACAGATTTTTACATTCAGAATAATTTTGTGCATACAAAAAAAAAAAATCACTTAATTTTCTGTTTGTTGTGGTTTACGTCTGTTTAGAATTAGTTTTTGACTACAACAAAACATGATTGCTCTCTCCTCCCTCACCACTTCTCCAAAGTGTCTAATCCATAACTTTGAGTCCCATTGTTTATGCAGGCATAAAGTTCTAATCTTACAATAAAAGTTTGCTGTTATTAATGACTGCTTTCTGATCACAGCTGCAAAATGCCATGATGGTCTTAAATTAGCAAGTGGGAGCATTTTAAGATCACAAAGAATTGTATATTCCTTGGTTGAAGAGCACAGAATTATTACAATGGAAAAGATGCAGCTGTGGTCTCTCAGGTGTGAGTGAAAGTATTTTCGCACAGTGGAAGGAAAACAAGGAGCTGGTGTAGTGGGTTTGCAGTAACCTGCCCCCCCACCTTTTAAAACCCCGGCTAAAACTCAGAAAAACACACTGGAAGTTAATAAATGAAGCTTTATATTTACAGCAATGCAAATATACAAGCAAATATTTACAAGATATAACAGATATTTACAGAAATATACAGTAAAAAGGGAATACAGACACCACACCCCTCCTGGAGACCAAAATCCCCAAGAGAGGGAAACCAAAACCCCCCTACCACCTTTCCCCATTTCCCCCAGCTTTATCTCACCACTTGATGATGCTGCAGATAAACTGAAGATCGGTCAGAAAGATTAGTGGCAGGAAGGAATGAATGGTTTTAGTGATTTTACTCTGAATTAGTTCAAAGGCAGAGAGACAAAAGAAAGAAGCTGCTGAAGCCAGCACGGACCCAGAGCAGACTGGCCCTGCAAGCAGACTGGCTTATCTGGATGTTTTGGGAACATTCCCAAAACAATCTTCTTTCTTTGTCTCAGTGAAACTGGGTGAAGTGACACGCTATGTTTAACTCTCTCTCAGGCAATAGTCTAATTTCTCACTCAAATTCTCCAATTAGCTCAAACCAACACAGCTGGATTTCTCATGTACACCTAGAGGGTGTAGGGTGAAAGTGAACAGCCTATCAGAACCGCCTACATGTGAATGTAGTGGTTTAGCAGTTACCTGCCCCCCACCTTTTATAAACCCCGGCTAGGACTCAAGACACTAGAAGTTAATAAATGAAGCTTTATATTTACAGTAACGCACAATATCCAAGCAAATATTTACAAGGTATAACAGATATTTACAGATATATACAGTGAAAAGGTAATACAGACAGCACACCCCTTCCAGAGACCAAAATCCCTAAGAGAGGGTAACCAAACACCCCCTACCACCTTTCACCCCTTACCCAGTCTTATCTCACCACCTATTGATGCTGCAGATAAGATGAAGTAGATTGGCCAGGAAAGTATTTTAGTAGAATTACTCTGAATTAGCTACCAAGACAAAGGAGACCATGCAAGAGAAGCAGCCGCAGCCAGAATGGACTGAAGCCATCTGCTATCTGTTTGTTTTCAGAACAGCTCTTAAAAACAACTTTTTTTTTCTTTCTCAGTAAAACTTTGGTGAAGTGACACGCTGTGTTTACCTCTCTCAGCCAATAGTCTAATTTCTCACTCAAATTCTCCAATTAGCTCAAACCAACACAGATGTTAGTTACAATCAAGAAACAACAACAGATAAATTTTACTGATAGTAAGGCATAGAGTGGGATATGTAAAAATTATACGTTGAGAAGGATTTTATATAAACGGGCAAACATCTCTCTCCACTGTCAGAGACATCTTGATTCTTTCCTCTATAAAGTGTGTTCATGTGGCCACTGATTATGTTCTCTGCTTTGGTTTCTGTCATTTTACCGGTCAACAACATTGAACTAGTAGTAATAAGATCTCTCCTCAGCTTCCTTTTGTCCAGGCTAAAGAACTCCAGTTCTCTCAGCTGCTCCTCAGAACACTTGTGCTCTAGATTACCTGCTTTGTTGCCATCCTTTAGACATGCTCCAGCACCTCAATGTTTTCCTTGTAGTAAGGGGCCAATGCAAGCAGATTTTTGTAAGGACTGACCTTCAACATCATGTCAGTACTTTTTGCACAAAAATGTGATGTTGCCAAGGGCAGATGACCTACAGTAAAATGATCTTTGTGGCAAAGAAAACAGAGCCTAGTGTGAAGTAAATACACTTCCAGATTGCTCTATCAATGGAGAGAAAGCTTACTGTGTGTATGGTGATTCAGCAGTTACCTGCCCCCCAAACACTTTGAAATAACTGTGGCAGAGCAGGGCACTGCCCCACCAGAGGTTTGAATGAGGTGTGAACTGTGGCAGGGCACACCCAGTCCACTGCCCCACCAGAGGTGTGAATGGGGCAGGAAACGGTCTTCCTCCCTCCCCACCTCTGTCACCAGAGGCTTACTACAATAGGTGTGAAGTGCCTTCTCCCACCCTCCGTGGGCTTGAACAGGGAGGCAACAGATCACCTCAGTATATATATGGCAGCTGGACAGATTGCAGCAGGACTTGCTTGGACTTGCTTGGACTTGCTTGGACTTGCAAGGACTTGCTTAGACCTTCACTGGGACCTGCACGAACCTGCACTGGGACCTGAACACGGACCTGGAGACACGAACCTCGCACGGACTTTGAGACAGTCTCCCATCTGTAAGTAGGGCAAGTTTCATGCCCAAACCTTTCCATTTTTCTGATTTTTTCCTGAATTACAAGAAAAGGCATCATTGTGAAGACTTTTCCCGACCGAATTAGAACCCAAACTTAAACTAATCTACACACAGATTGTGGGTGGGGCTTTTGGAAATTATAAAAGCTACATAATTTATAATTTCAGCCTCTTCAATAGCCCACAATCAATACAATAACCCAGGCTAGAACTCAGATGGCTGGAAGTTAATAAACAAAGCTTTATATTTAGAGCTTTGCACAATATACAAGCAGATATTTACAATATATAACAGATATTTACAGATATATACAGATATATACAGTGAAAAAGGTAATACAGAAACACCACACCCCTCTCAGAGGTCAAAGTCCCTAAGAGTGGTTTCTAACCACAACACCACCTTCCTCCCTTCCCAATCTTATCTCACCATCTGTCTTATGTTCCAGATAAGCAAAGTAGATAGGCCAGGGGGATTAGCAGCAGGAAAGAAGTTAGTGGTTATTCAGCTAAGAAAGCAGGGAGAGAGAGACATGCAGCAGCAGCCACAGCAGAAAGTGGTCTGATTTATCTTTTGTTTGGGTTCTACATTTATACCATTTCAGTAAACAAATGAGTGAAGTAGAATTAACTTCTGTTTTCCTTTCTCAGCCTGTAGCCTAATTTCTCATTCAAACCCTCCAATTAGTTCAAACCAGCACATGCATGACAGTAGCATTAATAGGGACATTTGCTGATCATATGCTGATGTCACATAGCTGTACATGAGAAATGTGCTATTTTGCAGATGCTTGTCTGTTGCAGCAGACAGAGGTTAACTGTGTTTCCACTTTATGCCAGTGTTTTTACCAAACACAGTAACAGTGTATATACTTTTCTCATAATTACACAAAATTAAAAGCTTATATTGAAACAGACATGACTTTACATGGATAGTTGCATTTAGTTTTAGAAACTGCAGAATTTAGCAAATAGTGTTTACACAGGCAAAGAGAAGTTAAGTGGTAATAGGCCTTTCTATCAGTGAACAAAAAAAAAAAAATTACAGGAGTGAAATTAATCTGACCCTCAGGTGATCACTTCAGACATTAGTATCTACATGGCAGATGTCTAAGACTGAGTGAAATGAGGGGATTACTGTAGGCAAGCTGATGCAGCTGGCACCAAGCTATGGTCCTGATTACTTGAGTAATTGAGAACATACTTCTGCTATCCACTTGTTCTGGCTGAACACCAAGCAAGTGCTTTGATGCATTTGAAACACGATCAATAATTGTTCCTTTCATTTTCTTTCTGTAAAGTTCTCTGGTACTGTTGAGGACATGGGACAAAAAGGAGTGAACACCAGGAGGGGAGCCATTTCTATGAGAGAAGGATATGAATAGAAATTATTAAAAAAGATATCTTCATCTGAGTCTCCTGAGCTAGTTTTTTTCAGATCTCAAGGATTTAGAAAATAGATGTGTTGAAACCTTACAAGCTAAACAAAACTTTCCATTGAGATGTCTTAAGCTGTTCGTGTGAGAATATTTCAGATACTTGGTGCTTAACTCAGAGTGAAATTAAAACTCATGGTGATAAAATGTGATTACATAATTTCGAAGTTAGGTACTCATATAAAATATGCAGAATATGAATAATGATAAACATTACATGCTGGACAGGATTAAAGAAATAGCTAAATTTGTAAGAATGATCCCTGAGGGTCTGAGATGTGTCTAGTCTATTTATAACTCTTTCTTCTCCTCTTAAAAACCCAAATCTTTTCTGGAAAAATACTATAATGAAATTCAGCCTGCTGTGAAGAGGTCAGTTCCAGGGACTCTTTTCCCTGCTAGTAAGTGACTCAGATGATAAATTGCCAGACAAATCATCAGACTGATACTTGGCAAGAGTTGAAGCTGGCCTTGTTCAGTACTTTTTTTAATTAAAAAGGACCTATTTCTTCATTCTAATGGAAGAGTGCTGCAGAAGGAAGTAGGCAGGAGGCTCAAGGAAAGGGGGAAAATACTCAAAAAGACTCTGTACATCTCAGCCAAAGCAAAGAGCCCTAATAGTAATAAGGTGGGGTTAGAAAAGGAGAGAAGAGAATGATTGTGCTCATTTGTCAATCTGATCATTTTGATACAAGCTTCCAGGTAGCTTTCGTATAGCATTGCTCAGCTCTTCATGCAGTTGTAACAATACTGCCTCTTATTAGAGAAGGGTCAAGGACACTCTAAGACAACTTGAAAAGGGGACATCTTTAGCTCTCTCGAGACAAGCAAATCAATATTCAAGAATATTTTTCTTCTAGTGAAGTTCATATTTAATTCTGCTGCTTCCTTGTTTATGGAACTGTTTTACCTTCTGGAGTACATAACCTGTTAGATACTAGGCCATACCTTGCCATTTTCTTTTTGTATAAAGGTCAAAGTGAAAATTCAATTTTTTGGAAGTGTTTTAACAATCTCTTTAGGCATTGGGCGACTAAAAAGCAGTGCTGGATGGGATGGCTTCTTAGCTATGATGCTTTTTTTTCTCTGTTCAGTTGCTGCTGTTGTATGCAGAGTTAAACAGGAAGAGCTATCATGAATATTGGCTAGTTGAGGGAATTAGTTGATTATGCTTTTGTTTTCTCTAATTAGTCTGAGGAAGTTAATTTTTTTCATTATTTCATTGTTAGATGACATAGTTAGATTCAAACCTAATTTATATGATTAATTTTACTTTTAGGAACTTATTACGGTGATGTAATTTATACACAGGATGATGGTATTTATTTCTTTGGCAACTATGTTGCTTGATTAAAAATAAAAATTCTTTCTTCTTGCTAGAAGATCTCAGAAGCTCTTCACTGTTGATTTTCTACTTTTTCCTTTTGCTGTCCCCTTTTTCCAGTACTCCATCACTGCTTAGAAGTGAGTATTGTGCCTTAAATGTATCCATTAAGAAAGCCTTTCAGCTTTAATATGATTTATTTTAAATATACAATTATAGCTTAGCTTTCAACCTTGATTTCACTGTACTTTTAAAAATATCATGAAATCAGTCTTGCATCCTTTCTAAGTCAGAACTTCAATGTCATATCAAAACTATTATATTTTTGAAGTAAAAGATCCTGTCCACACCAAACCAGTATTTCATCTTATAATGAACGTAGCCTTTTGTTAAAAGCAAAATGTCAGGTATTTGCAAATGACAAAGATACACTAAATGCTGGGTTTGGATGGGAAGGTGGGAGGAAGAAACTGGAAGAAGAAAGATCCAGTTTTTCAGGACATCCTGCTACTGCTAGCAAGGAGAAAATTCTGGTAACAGAAAGTTATATGTGAGAGTCCTTTGGGAGATGTCAGCAGACAGACTACACTTGCCTGGCCTGAGAAGACTTTGGCTTGACCATGGCTTGACCATGAAGCCTGCAATGTGACTGAGCAGAGATTCACAGCCACCATCCTCTTTGAGCATCTTCAAAACTACAAAGCGTTTCCTCTTACAGATTCTCTGTAGTAAATACTGTTAAGGCACTGGCTGGAAAATCCTATCAGCTTTCACTATTTATCCGAGTGAGAATCAGCCACTGAGACCACAAACTAAAGAACATGGAGAAATATGTTTGGAATGAGTAAATAACAATCCCTGCAGTGCTAGAGAGATATACCCTCCACCTCAATGAGTGAACTAAAGAATTAAATTGTGTCCTGTATGTATGCCTATGCAAATGTTCCTTTTACATCTCTGCTGGAAGGTTTCAGAGTTCTCACCAAATCTGTACTGGCTTTAAGGAGAAGAAGACAACACTATTCTCATCATATTTACTTCTAATTATATTGTATTGTATGATATTACTTTATATGGCACTATACACCAGTAAAATTGTAGTGAAGCCTGGGGAATGAGCCAATGCAGTCTCATAACTGGCATTTGAGTGATGTCCAAAATATTTATAAGCTGCCAGGACTAATGCTGGCTCTGCCTGAACCGAGAGTGAGAGGGTGAGATCCATTTGTCCAGACAGGGAACCTGAATGGGATATACTATACCTTGCCTTTGCAAAAGAAAGCCACAGTAGACAATAAACAGTGAGTGCTGGTGCAGGAACATGTATGCTCCAGTTAGTATCCAGTGAGCACTAGTGTTCAGAACTGCAGAACTGCTCCCAGATCAGAAATTTCAAATTATTCTCAGAGCACCTAAACTAGATTCCTGGCTGGTATAGTAAGTGAAAGAAGCCATAGCTGGGGTAAAGATCTCTAGAAAAAAAGATACAATTTCATGACAGGGGTTGGACTAGATCATCTTTCAAGGTCATTTCCAGCCCCTGACATTCTATGATTCTATGACCAAAGCAGTCAAATGTCAGCAGCGAATTGGTTTATTTCCCATTCTTGGCCACCGAGCTTGTTTCTGACTGGTATGTTCTATGCTTTCTGAGGATCCACCTCTCAATTTTTCAAGTGCCCTAAAGAAGATCTTTGAGATCAGATTAAATGGAAGGGATGGCAGCCCTCAAACACAAATAATTTCAGCTGGAGTGTCTTTCATGCCTAGAAAGAATGGAAAACAAATAAAAAAGAAGAAGAAGAAAAAAAAAAACCAAACCAAAGAAGTGCCCTGAAATAGTTAAGACTGGGCTTGTAAACTTAAAGGGCACTTTCAATAATTAGGGGAGTTTTAAAGCCATCTTTATGCATTTCAATTCCTTGGCTATGGAATGTGGTGATTCATGCTGCCTAATTTCACGAGACAAAATTGTCCATGTTTATGATGCACTTCAGGTATTTTCATAAGAGCAATGACCTGCTACCGTTAGCAAATACATGTGGAAAGACCCTGTGGTGAAGTTGTCAGTTCCTTCTAATGTAGGTGCATGCAAAGAAAGATAACTTGCTGTTCTTATAAGGTAGTCTGTTGCCTCAGCAGGCACAGGCAGATCCAAAGACTCCACCCTTGCTGATGCAGGTGTCAGCATGATGCTAGTTGCTAAGAGTTCTGATTTTGCTTCCCAGAGTTCTTTTATCTGGAAAATTATACCGAATAAAAATACCGCTAATGAAATTTTAACACTCTAAAAAGAAATGTTTGCAAGCTATGAAGCATTAAAATTAAAGTTTCAGGGCAAGTAGAGAAAAAATCTGAAGCTTTGATTTGACTGGATTAGTATAAAATACACAGGTAAAGCAGTGCACTAAAAATGGAAAAGCACATTGACTCATGTCATGTCACCTTGAGTACTGTGTCCTGTTCTGGGCCCCTCCATTTAAGAAAGGTGTTGAGGTGCTTGAATGTGTCCAGAGAAGGGCAAAAAGTCTGGTGAGAGGGCTGGAGCACAACTCTACAAGGAGAGGCTGAGGTAGCAGGGGTTGTTCAGCCTGGAGGCTCAGAGGAGACCTTATCACTTTCTACAGATACCTGAAGGGAGGTTGTAGCCAGGCCAGGGTTGGTCTCTCCTGCCAGGCAAACAGTGACAGAACAAGAGGACACAGCCTCAAGTTGTGCCAGGGCAAGTTTTGGCTGAGTGTTAGGAAGAGGTTCTTCACAGCAAGAGTGATTGGCCATTGGAATGGGCTGCCCAAAGAGGTAGTGGAGTCACCGACCCTGGAGGTGTTTAAAAGGAGGCTGGATGAGGCACTTAGTGCCATGGTTTAGTTATTTAGAAGGTGTTAGGTGGTAGGTTGGACTTGACGATTTCTAAAGTCTTTTCCAACCTGGTTAATTCTGAGTGTTAACATTTTTATGGCTCTTTTACCTACCTGTATAATGGATATGTTGCCTACTCTCACAAATGCAATATTTACTGATTGTGATATATTTTTCACAGCCTGTTTAAGCTACAAGAGGCCCCCTGCCCTGAAATTATTACTTTTTCTTGTCAGTCTAGACTTAGCTGTGTGGAGAATAAGATTAGGGGCTATACCACAAATATCTATGTTGCACACAGATTGAGCAACTCTTTGTTCATCAAATGAGAGAAGAAACAATGTAATATGATAATTTAATTAAAGCTGCATCACAGTGCAAACACACAAGGGATTAAAAGTTCTTCACAGTCTATCTTAACGTCTCAGACTTCCCATTTTTTGTTTTCCAAGATGAATATTGTTCTAACATTATGGGAACTTTTATCATGCCTTTTAATGTCACTGCTACTTATTGAACCACAGTTCATGTCTTGTGCATATCAGATTGCCCTCAACAACAAATCCTGTCACTTATAGCTCTGGGAATTTCACAGCTAAAATGGTGACAGCCCAAGAAAGCACAGGTATGGCACTGTCCACCAGTATCCCAATTCTTCATGGGTAGAAGCAGATTTTAAACATTCTTGTACATAATTCAAGATGATGAAATACAAAATAGTCACTGTAGCTGTACTCTAAAAAAACACTATAGCAACAGTCAGGACACTCTCACTTGTGTGAGTCTATCTCGCTTGACAGCATATTTCTTTTCTAAAGAAGCTGTCAGCGCCAGCTGGTGATTATGCTCCTCAGTGCTGTTTAGTCTTGACTGCACTGGTGAATTGATGGGCAAGATTACTCACAGTAAAAAAAACCAAAAAAACAACAGAAACAAGCAAATACAATCCAAACTCCAAGAAGAAGAGTTAGGTCCCAGCCACTTTTGATGGTAAAAAGGAAGACAGAGATGGCCTCTGTGTCTTTTCATCAGATGACAAATTTAACCAAACCATGGAAATCATATTATCAGGGCTTATGGGAAATTTCATTTTCACTAGAATGTGGGATTTAAAGCTGGCTGAAAGACAGAGCTAAGAGGGTTATGATCAGTGGCAAAGAGTTGAGTTGGAGCTCCATAAAATATGGTGTTCCCCAGGAATCCGTACTGGGGCCAGGCCTGTTCAATATATTGCTCAACGACCTGGATGAATGGATAGAGTGTACCCTTAGCAAGTTTGCTGATGATACAAAACTGAGAGGCCTGGCTGTCAGACCAGAAGGCTGTGCTGCCATCCAGTGTCACCTGGCTGAAGAGTTAAGGAAAAGTCTTGGATACTCTGCCTAGAAAGGAATAACTTCTTGTATCAGTACAGGTTAGGGACTGACTTGCTGGAGAGTGGCTCTATGGGTAAAGACCTGGGAGTGCCTGGTGAACATCAGGATGATCATGAACCAGCAATACACTCTTGTGGCCAAGAAGTCCAATGGCATCCTGAGTGTAACAAGCAGGCAGAGGAAGGTTGCCCTCCCTCTCTACCCTGCCCTGGTGAGGCCTCATGTGGAATACTGAGTCCAGTTCTGGGCTCCTCTGTACAAGGAGGATAGGGAATTGCTTGAGAGGGTACAGCAGAGGACTATGGAAATGCTTAGGGGACTAAAACATCTCTCTTATAAAGAAAGACTTGGGGCTCTTTATCTTGCAGAAGAGAAAACCAGTGGGGGGAACATGTAAATGCTTATAAATACTTAAAAGGTGGATGTCAAGAGGATGGGACCAGTCTTTTCTAAGGTGTCCAGCAGCAGGACAAGAGATAATGAGCACAAATTTAGAAAGTTCTATCTAAATTTCAGGAGGAACTTCTTTATGTTGAGGATGAAGGAACAGACTGCCCAGAGAGGTGATGGAGTCTCCATGTCTGGAATCATTCAAAACCTGACTGGTTGCCATCCTGTGCAACACACTCTAGGTGAAGTTATTCCAGCAGAGGGGGTGGACTACACGATCTTTAGAGATCTCTTCCAATCCCTGTCATTTTGTGACTCTGGGTAAACCTTAAATTTTAAAAAAACATCGTTGAGGATACCATGTTAATATTTCTTGTCCTGAACAAACCCAAGTTGAGCCATTTTATCTACCTGCCTTAAATATAGTCAACGGCTTAATGAAGAAGGGAAATACAGAGAATGGTAAAAAGTGTAGTGGTATGGAAAAAAAAAAAAATCCTAGAAATTAAAAATAGTGTGATAATAATGGCCAGGTAGGCAGAGAAAAAGGAAAGAGGTAAGAGAGAGACCAAGCCATCCCCTCTCATATTCCTGAGATTAAACAGGCAAGGTAGGCACAAAATGAGCTAACTACACAAATGAGCTTTTCATTCATTTTGTAAACAAGTCACTAAGAAACTTTGGTTTGAGGTTCCCAACTGTTAATTTGTAGCAGTGGTGAACTGGCAGAAATAAGCTAAATTTTGCTTTCCACTGCTAGTGTGATCACTGCTTCAGTGTGAAAATTTATGTCAGTCTGCTGCCATGTCATCACGTTGATGGCAGAACAGCAAACTCTTAACCTTCTTACAAAAAAATGTCCAGCTCTTCATGATTGCCTTTTCTTTATGCCTTTACTGAAATTTGAAGAAGGCACTCCTGTGGCACCCCTTGAGCTTTTGTTCACAATAGTTGTACTTCTGTGGATCAGAGATCTAAAGTTGAAGGGCTTTGCTGGGAAACTTAATCTCTGAGATTTTCGGTAAGAAATTTATTTGCATTAAATATCTGTTTCTGTGAAAGGCAACAATTGCTATCGTGAAGACATTTGATGCATTGTAGGACTCAATGGACTCCATATGCATACATCCTTGTCACCAGCTTTAAATTGAAAACCAGACTAATTGAGAACTTAAGAGCAAGAATTTCTGTTAATTGGTGGAGAATCCATGTTATACTATTTTTTGTCCCAGGTTAATCACATACCATTTTCAATTATAATGAAAACAAAATATCTGCTTCTGATTGTACAGAATTTATCCACAACTTTGAATTTTCTTGTAACATCTAAGTACTTGAAAGATGAAGTTGCCTTTGAAACAGAAATTGATGACTTTAAAACTCACGTAGGACTTGCAAAAACAGGACAAGAATCGAGGTAATGTTACCAGTACTAATAATGTAGGGAGATGATGTTCTCAAATACATTAAAGGAGCAGAGAAGGAGGAGAACATATGTACAAAGCTCAATATGTGCACCTCTCAGAAAACATAGCTCCCTATAAGTAGCACATTACCTCCTGTCTTGGCAACCTGCTAAATACAGAATTCAATTGCAAGTTATGCTACTCCTACACCTCAGTGGGACACGCTCTAGCAATACAGGGAATCAAGATAGAACAGAGCAAAATAAATGTGGTTTAACATGACTGCCACATACCTCCCTATGCTCCTAGATACCTCGAGGACTCAAGCTTAGCTCCAAAGAATTGGTTCTTGTTGAAAAATGTTGCTACTTTCAGCAGTTGTGTCTAATACATTATATATTGATTCCACTCCTTGTTTCATGGGGAGGCCACCCTGAGATGTTTATTTGCTTCTCGTCAGACGTTTGGAGGGAGCAGAGAGACTCGTAGCAGCAGAGGATGTCTCATTTGCTCGGTTCATGTTACTGGTAACTGTTTCATCCCAAGATGATTCTCTGTCTCCGTTCCATTTTTACCTGAAATCTAATCACAGTTCATATTCTTGCCCATCAGAGCCAAGTGAGAGTGAATAGCAGTCCGAATGATTTTTTGTGCAGTAATCATTCATGGCCACTAACCTGTCACTAAATTTCCCAAGCATAGCAGTTCTGACACCAGTCCTATCAGATTTACACTAGTTCCCAGGTCTTGATAGGCAAGTGATTAAATTATTTCTAACTTCTTTCTGTTTAGCCATCACACTGTAAGCAGCCTTTGCAAACCTGTTGGCAGGAATCATGTTTGTCTTGAACTCGTATCTCACTTTGTCAGCTGAAGACAGCTGAGGTGTTATTTCAATATTTAATCTTTGGATTTGGGAAAACTCAAGCCCAGCTCTAGTCAAAATGAGTCCTCATAGGCCATTCAAATGTGCCAGTGTGCTTATGATTGATATGAAGCGGGGAAAACAGTATACTCATGAAGAATATTGGTAGATGGTGAATTTTCCAGAGTGCCTTTTTCCTTACATATATTCTGTTGGTAGATCCAGACCTCATCTGGTGTTGGCATGGAACTTTTGCAGCTGGATTCCATTATAATGAGAAGTTAATTATTAATTATTCTAGCAAAATCAACTTGCTACTTGTTATTGAACATTTAGTGTAGCAAAACTGTAATACTTACAAACATGCTGTCAGCCCTAATAGATTAAATAGTACACAGTGGTGGATAGTCCAGCCTTCAAGACAGCAAGGCACTGATACTTAGTGGACATCTCCACTGAAATTGGTTACTGCATCACATTGCAACTCTGGGTTAATTATATACTCTCAGCATCTTGGCCCACAGGGCCAGTACATGCCAGGAGGCAGGCAAAATATACCCTTAATGATGTAATGTTAAAAAAAAGCACTACACTTGGAATGTAACTGAAAGGTAGTCTCATACCCTTGATGTTTGTTACTACACCCCCCCCTCCTCTTTGTCACACAATAACTTTCTTCATCACGTACACAGTGGCTTTCCCTCTACCCTCCAAGGTTCCAGTGGCACAGGGCCCAGCTTCGTGGCTAGGGATTAATATCCTTACATGCTTCCTCTAATCTCTTCCCCTAGCCTTCAGTTATTACGTTGCCTTGTCCAGCAGTCACATCCATAGATAGTTACAATACAATGGAGCTTCTGTCCATCCCTTACATCTATGGATCATAGACCCACGAAATTTCCCATTACTAACACATGTCATTTTCCTATCACTGCTACAACTGTGTAACTGAGAAACTCAAACAAACTCTTCAGTTAAAATGTCTAACTAACTGAAAGGCTTGCATACATATAATAATTATTAACTCTTCTCAGGCTCGTGTGAGGATTTGTGTGCATTGATAGAAATACGACTCGTGTCATTCACATTTTAACATATATGTGTATTTTCCTTTTTTCTCTTAAATAAATGTCCCTATCACAATGTCTCCTGTGTCCATTTCTTCAGGATGAGTTTTGCCAGAAGTTAATGCACGTTTGTTTCCGTCACTGACATCACTTGGTTCTGAGCATGCATGAGGCCGTATTTCCAACCCTGTTCAAGAACAGAAGTTATTACAGCATTTGTTACCATATAAGTAATTTGAAAAGAGTGACTTAGTTTCACAAGTGCTGCAGAAATAGTCAAATGCTTTCTGTATATTTTGTAATGTTCCGTGCTATGCAAGTCTTCCATGAAGCTTCCCCTTTCACTGGCTTTTAGTTGTAATTTTCCATTATTATTCACCCTATGGCAGCATCTAGCAGGTTGTTTAATAACATGTAAGATGTATTACAAGGACATCTTCCACAGATTTTGATCCTTCTGTGCTGAACACAATAAAAGGCAGATGCTGAGGATATAAACAGGCCTTCAGACAAAATTTGGCAATTCTATATTTATTTGTACCAGACAGGTAGTTATTAGTTCTGTGGGAGTCATCTTTATGAAGGCTGGATAATTACTCCCTCTAGCTGTTTCTTTTTTATTTTGCAGTCAGTATCTTTCCATCCTTATTACCTCTTTTGTAATATGTAAAGTTTCTTTTCTTATCATACAATCTGTGATCACAAGCCAGTTTGCAAATTCTGAATAGATTTCAGATAACTGATGTCTTTCTTGTTCTATTTTGGAGATTCTTAACTGGCACTCAGGTTTTCATTTCTATCTATGCAGCCATAAATATTTTAGGGTTTTTTTTTGGCAGATGCTCTGTTTATCACCCAGTAGCTCATTATTGCTTTGAAGAAGTTCATAACATTTAGTTTTTGCATGATCAGAGCCATGTTGTGTCAAAAATAACCATCTTAAATATACACACACTCATATATATGTATATATATACATATACACATACATATATATACGTATACATACAGACACCTATTTACATGAAAATGAGAAATATTTTTCAGGAAGTGCTGTAATGACATCTGATCTGGTATTTCAATGAAACAGTTGTCTTAAGGAGTTCTATAGCCTGAGATGCATGTTGTAGCTTGTGGTAGGTAGGACTCATGTGCAGTACATAAAATCTAATATATATGTAAAATGTTTGCACTTATCCATGTAATCCAAGTCAAAGATACTCAAATTTCTGTTGTAAAGACATCATTGTTCTAACATCCTGATTTTCAAAGTATTCCTTACAGTGGCAAATACAACTCTGCATTTCAGTACTCCTAGTAATTAATCTTTGGTCTGTTTCCCCTTTTGGCAGTTAATTACACATCTTGTCTCATCTCCCAGATGAGCAGAATTGTGTCAGAATGTGGTAACGTGTCTCCCAGGCTGCAAAGTGCTGAGCATTCCAGGAGGCAGTAGACAGGATATTGATGTATGTGCAGTCTGGGAGACTGACGCAGTTGGTTCACCTAGAAGGAGGCTTATTTTTCATGATGTTTTGAAACTGCATGGCTATAATTAAAGCATTATGAGCATTTGCTTTCATATAATGATGGTTAATGGAGAGGGTGTGCCCCACACTGAACAGATAAATTTCTTGAGGCTGTTCATTATTTGCTCCATTTAGTATACAACTCTCTTCTATTGAATTTATTTCTTAATTTCAAGTTAGGCTACAGTTATGATTCATGAGAAAATAACTCGATCTGATTTTTTGCTGTGTCTCCTGTCTTTGTGTGAGAAGAAGGAATGTGAAGCTACTTTTACAGAATACTGCAAAGCCTTTGGAAGTCTTTCCAGCACAACAGCACAGTCATTTGCCTCTCTACTCTTAAGCCGGTGGACCACAAAATGTTAGTCCCTAAGAAACTTGGTCTCAACAGTGTGCAAATAAAAAACTTCAGTAGGTCCATTAGAAATATTGCTGTCGTTTTTGAGTAAAAATTGTTTCCATATGTGGATGAGATGTTAGAGTTTTTGAAAAATAGAAGGGAACAAGGCGAAGTTTTGTAGAGGAATATCTTTTATTAAACCAGATTACTCTTTAGATCAGAAAGATGTCTGCCTTTTCCCTTGATTATTATCAATTTGCTTAATGATTTTCTCTCCAAATCCTATCTCATTACTTTAACAGAATGCAATGCAAAATCACCATGTTGTTGGAATGATGTTACTCATCCAATTTTTGTCTTAAATGTAGCACAAGTAAAATTTCTTCAGAGCCTGAAGGGCTGAAATAGCTTTCTTATCAGAAAGAAGCCATTTATAATTCTGTGTACATCTCCTAACTAACCTGTCTCACCACAGAACAGAAGAGATAGTCTAGTTAGACAAAATGAGAAGACAGTTCTGTGACTGGTTCCAAGAAAAGTCATTTGTGTTCATGTGGACACCTAGGAATTGAGTGGCATCATTTTTTCATTCTGACAACTTTGGTCCATTGCTTGAACTTTCCTGGTCAGGCTTTGTTTATAGAATCGTAGAATCACTTCAGTTGGAAAAGACCTTTAAGATCATCAAGCCCAATGACTATCTGACTCTACCATGTCTAGTTCTAAAATGTGTTCCTTAGCTCCATATTTATGTGTCTTTCAAACACCTCCAGTTACAGGGATTCAACCACCTCCCTGGGGAGCTTATTAGTGTTTGATAATCCTTTCAGTGAAGAGGTTTCTTCTAATATTCAGTCTAACCCTTCTCTGGTGTAACTTAAGGATATTTCCTTTTGTCCTATCTCTTATTACTAGGGTGAAGAGACCAGCACTCACCTTGCTACAACCTCCTCTCAGGTATGGTTGCAGGTACCCTGAGAAACATTTTGTATAAATAATTCATAATATTTGATTGCCTTCCCAAGATGGAAATTTCTATACAAATGTTACTTTCCCTGGTTTCTACCAGATTAATTTACATAATTTTGGGGCAGAAATTTGCCTTCTTAAAAACCTTCCATATATAGAAACGAAGGCCACTAAAAGAGCCTTATATAAAAGAATATTTATTTAGGAGTCCTGTAGACATGGCTAGTAATTAGTAAGCCAGACAATTAAGAGACTGTAGTTTTAATAGAGAGTGTAGTGGAGAAAAAATAAGCAAGCAAACAAATAAACCAAAACACCCCCCACCCCACCCCTCCCCAGACAAACAAACAAACAAAACCCAAAACAAAACAGAAAGAATCAGCCATAAACTTTAGGGGAAGAGAATCCTCTTGATTTAAAAATATTAAAACATCAGTCACAAGAGGCACAGCTATGATTGGTCATGCAATATAAAGTTGCTCTTTTTGTTTCTTTTGACTCATTGCACAAAGCAGATTCTGGTTCCTTCATCAGCATTTTAAAATGCCTGATCAGCCTGAAGAGATATGGGACACTGTCTTCTATTCACATTCAGTTGTGGTGGTGCTGTGTCAGTCTGCAAACCTTCCTAGCAATTTCTTCCCTAGTCCATCTACTCAAATTGTATTCTGCGATTCCAACAATGCAGTATGTACAATTTCAAGGATGGTATGAATATTTGCTGTGAATATATTATCTACAGACCACTTTCTGCATGCAGTAGGGAAAATTCATTATTCAAATACATAAACAAGAATTTTCAAACAGGAGAAGGGGAGAAGGCAAGAAAAATGCGAGAGGAAGCAAATATTTTTCCTACTCATGTATAATGCAATAATTTCTCCACAAAAGAAAAACAACTTTCTTTGACACTTAATTTCCCATTTATGCCTTCATTATGAGATGAAAATGATGAAAGCAAGATGATATATTTTTAAAAATGTATATCCAGGCAAGAAGTAATTTCCAGTCCCAGATATATTAACACCTATGAGAGTGAGATGAATTTTTATACACGTACATAAGCACAACGATATATATGTATGAAATGTAAGCATGCATTTCTCTGTAGTAGAACTGGTCATGTTTTCTAAGAAATTTAGGATTCCATCAGTAGAGTGGACTACATCTAGCAAGATAGTTAACATTGAAAATAATTTAAGCATTATAATGGTGAATCAATTCAACCTGAGTCCCTGTCCAGTGCTGTGTAAAAGGTGAATGAGAGTCTTGGCCATGTAAAGAGGAGAATAATGAATAGCAGGGAACATGTACTTTTATTTTGGCAAGAGTCATTAGCAGGAGAGACACTACATTAATCTTCTGAGTCTATACTCAAGAAGGGATTTTGAAAAATCTGAGATGAGAAATATGAAGGAAAACTGATGAGCTGACCAGAGTGTCTTATCTCACAGTTGCACAAGCACATGAAGTTGGCATAAACCAAAGCATTGGCTGAAAAAGACAAGCCTACTCTTTCCAGACCTGTAGTCTTTGTACTGTTTCCTCCTTTGTTTCTTCTCTTTGCTTTACACCAAGCTGTTTCCAGAATGATTTAACATCCAGCTGTGTAAATACCATGTAGATAGAAAAGAGAAGGCAGCTGGGGGACAGAAAGTGACCAGAACAGTTGCTCTTGTTGCTTATATAGACTTTGTATTCTCAGAGAGCTAAAGCAGGAGAAGAAAAGGATTGGAGACCTGACTTTGCTTAGTTTATAACTGGAACAGAAACAATTTGATTAATTGTCATTGTGTTAGTGGGTTATTCAGTGTCTACAAAGAAAGAGCATAGCTAAGAACTGGTCTTTGGTTTCTGTTCAGAAATGGTGATATTAAAAGAGACTTAACAGTGATAATGCATAAGAAATGGGAAAAAACCCACACAAAACCAAATCAATTTAAAAAACTGCTGAATAATGTATCTCTTTTGGGATACATGAAACACACAATCAATCAAACACAGGAAATGTCAATTTTAATGGAGAAAGAAATAGGTGAAATATTTTGACCATGTGTATGTAACAAGAAATACAAGATGGTCTAAGATCCCCTTCTGGCCTTAAGCTCAGTGAAATTAAAATGGAACCTATTTAACTGTGTTTAAAAATATATGTAGAGTCAAAAAGTTCTTTCAAACAGTTTACCAACAGCTGAACACTAGCACAGAAATAATTTGATTCTTATTTTAAATTGTTTTCAAGCTCCATCTGACCATTACCAAAATGAAAAGTATATGTCCATAGCTGCTGTAAAAATACTGAAGAGACGGTTGATACTGGAGAGTGATGGGAAGGGTCTTCTGTGGATATCACAGTAACCATGTATGTCATGTTCCAGATTCCATTTGATGGATTTTGATTTCTTAATGCTTAATACTCTGGTGATAATTTCTTTATTTTCATACATATTTTAAACATATATTTGCTTTTACAGGGCAAGTAGGTAACAGAAAAGTACACCAGCCCAGCCCTGAAATAGACAGCATGTATTTGTGGAAAGGGGCAAATGCCTTTCTACAAATGTCTACACCCATTTAATTGTAGTTAATCAATGTCAGTATTGGTGATTTTTGTGGTAAAAATACAATGTAACTTGTGTACTGCTCTGCAAATTGCAGATTGTACTCAGTGTCCAGTGTCAGAATGATTAAGCCAGTGGCTGGAAGGTCATTACAATTATTTGAAACTATGCCAGTGCTGGTACAGGACTGTCTAATGTGCTGGGGTTGAATTTACAGCTGTCTATATATTTCCATTAGACTTATGGAATGCTGTACAGAGAACATATGGATCTTGTAAAAGAGTCTCATGGACCTCCCAGGGAACCACCAGTCTACCTGATGATGCAGCCAAGTATAAGTCAATGGAACATTGTTACTATTTGCTCTCTGTAATATGGGATACCTTGGTATTTTATTTTTTAACATGTAGGAAGTCTTACTGATAAAGGGATTGTCTTAACATTATTCATGGTTTTATCTTATCTTTAATAAAAACAAAGCACAAACAACTTGCCAGTGGCAATAATAAAAGTTTTAATAACTACTTGTGGCAGAGCAGGGCAGGGCACTGCCCCACTGAAGGTTTTAATGGGGCGCAAACTTTGGCAGGGCACACCCCAGTCCACTGCCCCACTGAATGGGGCAGGAAACGGTCTTCCTCCCTCCCCACCTCTGTCACCGGAGGCTTAGTACAATAGGTGTGAAGTGCCTTCTCCCACCCTCCATGGTCTTGAACAGGGAGGGAACAAATCGCCCCAGTATATATATGGCAGCTGGACAGATTGGAGCAGGACCTTCACTCGGACCTTCACTGGACCTTCACTGGGACCTGCACCGGGACCTGAACACGGACCTGGAGACACTAACCTCGCATGGACTTTGAGCCGGACCTTGAGGAGCATCCTGGCTTCTTTCTGCAGGACCTGCCTCTAACGGTAAACTGCAGCCATTCGTGGGAATACCATGGAGCACCCCTGGCTTTCCCCTGTCTTGCTTCGTGATCATGGCTTCGTGAAAGCTGTGCCTACAGTGATCTTGGACTTTGGCAGGCACTGGACTCCAGACACTGCCGTGAAAGAGACAGACTCCCGTCTGTAAGTAGGGCAAAGCTGTTTCATGCCCAAACCCTTCCAAATTTTCTGATTTTTCCTAAATTACCTGAAGAGGCATCCTTGTGAAGACTTTTCCCGACTGAATTAGAACCCAAACTTAAACTAATTTACACACAGATTGGGGATGGGGCTTTTGAAAATTATAAAAGCTACATAATTTATAATTTCACCTTCTTCAATCGCCCACAATCAATTCACTACTGCATTAGCAGGAAAACTGATGAACCACGTTTACAGTGTGAGTCATGAGCTTTGTAGCCATTCTACAAAATAAGCTGAACAATTTTGAAAGGGCAGATTCTAAAACTCACTTAAAAAAACCCTCTGTACTTTTACTGAGGGTTTGTCCTCTAAACCTGCAGTAAACTGTGGGGCATCAGTCAGACTCTACTACTGGCATACACCTGAAAAATTGTCTGTATCAGTATCTGCCATTTGTCCATAAACTAGAAGTGAAGGTCTTTCTCTTAAACATTATATCCTTCAGTTTTCTTGAATGGGTAGAGAGTTTTGTGACAAGGAGATGGGAACACACATTTTTCAAAATGGGCAAACTTAATTTCTGAATTAAACCTTTTCTCCTCAAAACTCAAAGGTTATTCCTTTAATTACTCAGGTTCAGTGGATTTTTGCCATTGTCTTGGGTTGAGTCAAAGGGTAACATCAGTGGGAATCATGTACGCTGCTTTTATGATATAGAGATTAAGTTAGTGTAACTTACAGGTCAGGCATACTCTAGTCAATGAAGAGAGACAAACATTTCTATGAGTCTGTTTACCCTTTCCAGACACAAAAGATACACAAGTCAATGCCTGGAGATGCTTTTTTTCACTCTCTCTTGCCTATAAAGACAGACTGATGACATCACTTAAATTTTATGTGTTTGAAGAAGTCCACAAGACAAAGCCCACTTAAAATGCTTGTTTGATACAGGAGACACAGAGTACTGAAGAGACTCCCACTGGCCTCCAGATAATCCCTCAGTACAAATCATAGTCACCATTTGTTTTTTGCACTATCACTTGATGTTCTGGCACACAGAAAAGAATGTGAATGCAAATGTTCACTAAGACTACAATGACTTAGCAATGCTCATTCATTCATATGCACTCTCTACCAGTTACAGGCTTGCAATCCTATCTGTGGTTGTACTTGCTTTTGCAACAAGAAGAAATCTCTTTTCTATCTAGAATCTGTCCCCAGTACTCAGGGATGTTAATGAAAAGACTTTTATTAATGGAAAATAAGATTAGATGAAATAAGAATTGATTTTTAACTGAAGCTGTACATTAGAATTTTGCAACTGTTTTTTTATTTTTAGCAATCAATTTTTCCAATTATATTTCAATTTTTTTTTGGTGCTCTGGTCTGTGTACCTGCCTCAATTTCTGCTTCAGTGAATTTACCTTGAATTCATATTATCGACCCTGGATGGGAAAAAGCCTCGTATTCCAAGCAAGAATGAGGCTTTGTAAAATACCAGCATGTATGATACCAGCATGATCCTCTGATTCTGTATAGAATGGAAACCAACAAGTTAATTTAGACAGTGCAGAAGGAATGCCTACACCTGAAGAAATCTGGTAAAATCCCAAATCAGTGTCCAAACTTTTGGATTTATTCAAAACAAATTACAGCCATATAACATATTAAAAATAAATTACAGTAACTTTTAAAAATGACAATTTGTATAATTTATAAGTCTTGATATTGCATATTCTTCTGAACTGCAGAATGGATTTGAGCCACGAACCTCAGAGGTAGCACAGAGGACAATGTGGGAGGCATCCTCAACAGTGTCATATTTTCAGGTATCAATACTCTGACTGGATCTTGACCATTCTTGTTTATCAGTATAGGTGTCCATCAGCCCTAGTGCACACACCTCAGATGTAAGTAGACATCCAAAAATTCTAGCTGTAGTTAGGAGCTGCTGTTGGAACATTGGAAAGAAAGGTCACATGATGAATGGGTCCACCTCTGATGGAACAGCCTGGGCGTTAGTTCAGATCTCAGCATGCTAATGAGGAATCTGCTGGTCTAAGTGTGGTGATCACATAACTGCATGCTGTCACACAGGAGCAGGGTGCTTTTGTCATAGGTTCTTTCTCACAGATGAATTAAATGCTGTGATAGATCAGGTAGATGTTCATTTGGGTTGCACATTTTACTGTGGTGGAGACTAAAACTACTATAAATTTTCTGGATACCATCTGATTTTCTGCTTCAGTAACTTGATTTACTGTAAAAAGGAGTAAAAGTATTCAAGCAGTCAGAAGGTGGTAGACCAGGGAGATGAGCCAGCAAGGAGATGTGTGTGAGGACCATGATATTACACATCAGAGGGTTTGCCTGTGTATAGACAATTGCCCTTGGGTGAGTAAGACTTTTTTGAGCCTTGTAGCAATGGTACAAAATAAGCAGTCTTAGTCCAAAGTAAGTGATATCCTCTACCTGCTTTCTGAGGGTCCAGCTACTTGTTGTCACAGGACATTCAAGGAACAAGGTGATATTTCCAACAATTTTCAGCTTGGGAAAAAAACCCCTCTTTTACTGTACCAGATGAGGTTTTGGTTTTTTGGTTTTGTTTTTGTTTTTTAATTAAAAATTTTAAACCCTGGAATTTAGCACACTCAGTCTTGGTCTGGAAGATGGGAGATGGGAGAAAGATCAGTTTCTCTTCAAGCATTCCCACATGTGAAATTGAGGCACAAATGAGGGCAAATATCAAAAGCAAGACTATTTGTTAAAGAATAAATGGAAGAGAGGAAGGAAGAAAAATGAGAGACACAGACAGAAAGAAATGGAGAAGGAGAGGGAGAGATCAGGAAAGGAATTTTATTACCCTAGGAAAGGAGAAAGAGAGAGATCCTTTTCATCTTGTGCTGTCTTTTTTTCTGTCCGAAGATGCTGCCAAGTCCTGCGATGTTTCCAGCATGTGGTGTCTGTAGCCAGGAGGAGAGGGGAGGCAGATGTCCCATCCATGTTCCCCAATGTTTTCCTCCTCAGAGCAGGCTCCGGTGTGTAGTGTTTTTCAATTGAGATCTCTCCTCTTTGAGCAGGCATCATGTAAGGCTTTTTTTATACAGTTTTGAAATGGCAGTTTCCTCCTGGCCCCTCACCCTTGTGCATATGTGTCTAGGTGTTGCCTCCAAGGGGGTCTTGTGCCTGCAGGAGTCTGGCTCCAGAGTGGGCCTTTGCACCCTCTTTACCTCCCAACTGTTCACACACCTCCTGAGCTTATCAGGCCAGGATGTGCTTATCTCTGTTGCATATGCCAGGGGCCTTTTCCACCATCCCACCCCCTTCCATGGCAGCCGTGGTCTTGATGGGTAGAAATTAACTAATCTGTGTTGAGACGTTATTGATGCAAGCATCCACATCACAAGGTGATTTGCATTCCAACATGATTCCTACACTCAGTTAATAGGAGAGGAATGTCTGAGCCCACGAGGAGAGGAACACAGCCAGTAGAGAGTCTTTGGTACCTGTTCCTTCAGAGAAGTCTAATTGTGCCTGTACTTCACAGCTATAGCGAGTGAAGTGAACTAAGAAGGGCTGCTTAACGATACGCAGCCAGTGACAGATGTGCCCTTCAATTAACATTAGAAACACTTTAAATCAAAATGTTTTAGTTCCCCCATCATTGGTTTTGTAATCTCTCTGTGAAATCACTGGTTCCCCTAATCGGCTGATGAAATAATTAGTTGACACTGGCATTCATTTGGACTTCTTCTAATTAGAAACTCTGTTCAATCAGATGTCATGTCAAAATAGGTTTCTGTCTAAGAATTTTTGGAAGTAATTTTTCCCTGTGTGAAATGTTGGAGTGCTGTCTTTTTCTGGTCAGAAAGTATTATTTAACATTCTTTTTTAACCTTCTTATAAGCAACTAGCTGCTGAAGGCTTGGATTTTGTTAAAAACAGTCCAACATTATTTTACTTAGATTTATGCCTAAAATGTTGTAAATCAACATTTGAAACATGTTCATCTTGTCCCCAAATAGGCAAGTCAGCATTTAAAATTAACATCTAAGTAACTTTCAAAGAACTAAGACTAATATACTATAAAATTATAATTTTCTTATTTAAAAATACATCAAAAAATTAATCTTCAGATCTCATCTTGTTAACAGTAATTTTAAAGTCACCTTGATAATGCAAAAGCCAATGACATGTGTCAGAAATGTTCCTTAAAATGCATACATTTTGATACTAGACTCTAAAGATTATCTCCATTAGTATCCGGAAAACTTGTAATATGTTTAGTAATAATTTTGCATATGAGCACTGAATTGTGCTTCACAAATCCAAGTTCATTGATGTAAATTAGTGGCATTCATTTTAGGTCTGTATAAATGTATATCCTTCTGCCCAGGGGAAAGCAGAAAAATGTCAACAAATATGTTATTTTTAGGTTGCTTATGTGAATGAAGTTGCACACACATGAGTGGAAAGCAAAGTGTCTTTGGAATCGTTCTTATGCCAGTGATCTGCTTCCCAACTGGAGCCAAGGAGAGCAATGTGTTTTACTGCTCAGGGGCAGTTGTTCCTCAGAAGGACTCTAAAGACAATACTGCTTGCTCTTGAACAACCGAGAGAGGTAAGTTAATTGTATCACTAAAATTGCAGAAGTCTAGGCTCTTCAGAGCTTTGTAAACTTTGTGTCTGACTGAAGTTATGCTCCTAAGCTAATTTTATCACACAATAGAACACTTGTGGGTGGCCTTTGTGTTTTGTTTTTGTTTTGTTTTGTTTTTTTTTAATTGTAAATCAGTAATGAAAGAAAATTACTTTAGGTAGTCTGCTAAGACATTTGTTTAATAGTCACAACATCAGGAAAAGATGCCTAAGCTGTATATTCCAGCACATTTTGCCAAGATATGAGGAGCAGGTAAATATGCTTTGAACAGAGTGAACAACATTAGAAAAAAATACATGAAGAATATACATGTAATTTTCTATATTTTAGTGTTTGGGGCTATTACAAAATAAAAATGTGGTAATATAGGCTGATCCTCTCAAGGGGATAGGGTCTGTCAAACAGCAGCTTTTGTGACACCATTTCTTTCCAAACCCATTTCACGCATGGAAAAATCCCTCAGGGAGATTGTTTTCGTCCCCTAGGATACAGAACTGCATGATAGTGGGGTAGAAATAAGAAATTCTATGTTTTTCAGAGACTTCTGTTCCTACTTGATGTATGTGTATGAGAGGATAGAGAGGAAGAAATGAAGCTACTGTGGAGAAAATGAAAGATACCTTATGACACCATTTTACTTATTTTTCTACTCTTCTTCTGTTTGACTCTGCTCCTTCACTTCTGTCTGATCTGACTTTTGTATCCTGGCTATCTCTTTACTGTGGGCTTAAAATGCAATGAGTGATATGAGCTGTTGCCTGCTTTGCTTGTATATATGTTGATTTTGTTCTTGAAAGAGAGGTGGTGGAGGTAGAGATCCTCAGAGTGCTCTCAGAAGCTCTGGGATGGAGGTCTGTAAGCCAGGGAGTTCTATTTTTGGCAGAACCCAGATCTGCAGCTGATCTACTGTTAGTTTTTAGCCCTGGTCATTTTGATACCTGGTACCAACAGGTGTTATCTGGGGCTTTGGGAAGGGAAAATTGTGTTTGTTTGTTTGCTTGTTTATTTTTTGTAGTATTACTTTGGTCTGTCAGTGCACCCAAGGAATTATTCCAATTATTACTTTTTTTTTTCTCTCCCCAGTCAGTACTTAAGTAAGTTTGCACTGTAGAGCTTGCATGTGCTGGAAACAAACTCAAGTTGGTTTTGCATGATTCAAAGATCATGCAGGTGGAGCATTGCTGCCTCTTTCTCTCCACCCAGATACACTTAATACATGTTTTGTGATTCTGTGGTTTCATCTTTCGTATCTGTGCAGTTATCTTTCTTCATTAATGGTTTTTTTTCCTTCAGGCTCCATCATGCAGTTGTTTGACATGTAAGACTTGATACTTATATTGCTCCTACAATCTGTGTCTTTACTTCAGGTAGCTGCAATCATTGCATGATTTTTCTTCATTAGAGGGGGCTATGTCTGTATACCTCTCTTTCTCACTTGATCAGGTATGGTAAGCATGGTTGCTCTTTTTTCATTAGTGACCCTGTCTCAAGGATTACTGTGAAACTGTTGATCTTTCTTTATTACTGTCTGTCCTGTTCAGTGCCTAGCACCTAAATAACTTCACTGAAGTGCACTTAAAAAAAAAAAAAAATCTTATTCTAATTCAGCATGAGTATAGGTGACATCTCCTGGGCACACCTGAATTGAACCAAAGCAGCTGGAGGTATGACGATTTCAAGCTGTCCAACATGAGCTTCTGGAGACGGTGTTGTTCAAGAGGTAGTTTCTGTACCACTGCTATCTGCAGCCTGACATATAAAGGTGGCTTCAAATGAAGGCCGGATGGCCTCGGACAACTGTGCTGACAAATGTGCTTGTAATGAGTCCATAATCACCCTGTGTGTCATTCGGCTCTGCTTACTCTAAGGACAGAAGCTGGGAATAGCCATAGAGGCATGGAAAGTCATTGTAACTGCTAATTATTGACCTTGTAAGTAACAGTCACACGTAACACTGTGCAATTTAATTACATAGCATCTGACAGGAGATTTAAAATATAACTAGGGCGATACTAAAAAAAAAACCCAAAACCCCAAAAAAACCCAACACCAAAAACCCAGTCTGGGATGCAGGCATTATGTTGAGCTAAACTAGCTGAAGTGTAGCTGCTCTTCATGATTAATAACTCTCCAGCCTGAAGTGGGCCATTTGAAGGTGGCTTTTCAAAGCTGAAATTCTGGAACATTGTATCTGAACTGACTGGGAGGGAAAGAGGGAGAGCCATAGATATCACAGACAGACACAAACAGAACATCCCTGCCTACCTGCCTATCATCTCAAGGCAAGTATAGCCCTTCATGGATTAGACCTACAAAAGACAGCCATAGAGAGAAGTGCAAAGCATACTAATACTTGAAATAAAAACCCTATCCTGCTCTTAACCAATCTTTTTTGGAAAGTAATGAAGAATGAAAGTGAGGTGTAATAATTTATGTAATATTCTGTATGAATATAATTATATGTATAAATGTATAATTATAATGCAATTGTAGGATTACTTTTTTAATCCCATCCTCTGAAGTCCAAGTGTTTTGGTTTTTTTTTGTTTGTTGTTGTTGTTTTTTCCGTTCTCTTGAGTTGGAATCGT
The DNA here is from genome assembly GCA_013396835.1 of Psilopogon haemacephalus. Classification (NCBI taxonomy): domain Eukaryota; kingdom Metazoa; phylum Chordata; class Aves; order Piciformes; family Megalaimidae; genus Psilopogon; species Psilopogon haemacephalus. The sequence continues at coordinate 372,372 of VWZI01003287.1, read as the reverse complement.
GTTATTGCAGCATGTTCTCTGTGGCAGTATCAACAGAGCTTTGGGCTTTCTTCTAATGAGGAAGTGTAGAAGTGGACATTGAAAGAAGGAATAATGCCCATGGTTGATAAACCAGATAGAATTTACTTGTTTTTCAGATTGGTCCTTAGGAGAATGGTTGTATTAGTCCCTTCTTTATCTTAATAAGTGTTGCTAAAATATTTGCAATCGTCTCACAATTCACCTGGATACCAAGAGAGCTTCTAGCTGGCTGGAGGAGACTGAATAGCATCTCTTGGTAGCTGCTTGATAGATAATTATGTGAGAAATCACCCAAGCAAAGCCTTGCAGCTGTGTTTCCCGAGTTGCACTCAGCCTGCTTCATTAGCAACCAAAAGGAAAGATGATGCTTAATGAAAGTTGGAGGAGTGCTGTGTCCCCAAAGCAGCTTTCAAGCTTCTAGAAGGACTTCAGGTAAACCTTTCATTTTGTTCCAGAAGTGTCTCTCAGATGTAATGCAACTAGTATCACTATAAAGTTGTGAGAGAGTTTTTCCAAAACATGGTCTCTGAGTGGGGAGGTGAGAACAGCCCCCATTCCCTTTCTGAAGAGCTGGGGCAGGTGTTGGAACTAGAAACATACAGGGATGAGTAGAGAAAAAAGCTTTTCCCTCCCATTTGGTTAGTCTACGTTCATGTTGACAAAAAGAGGATCCAGAAAGGTTTCCTCAGAAACGGTATACGTTGGGCGGTACAGGTAAGTAAGAGGAATAACAGGGCCTGAACATTGCTTCTTCCTTTATAGTACAAGGATTTGATTTTTCCCTGCACATTACCTATGATTCACAGCCTTACAGGATGGTGCACAGAGATACTTCTTTCAATTGTTCCCTGTGAATTTTAGATTCAGGAGTAGAGCAATTCTCACTGACGAGAAAATATACCAAAAACCCCATTAAAATGGACCTGTTACACAGGGCAGTTTGGTAGTTCCATGTAAAGGTTGTGATAACAAATGTGTGCCTTCTCCCACAGAAGGGATTACCAGAATTTCTCTCACACTGGAAAAATAGTAATAGTTCAGGCTTTCACAAGGATAAATATTTTCAAGCAATTTCAAATTTCAGGTAGAAAAGTAGAAAGCTAAGCCTAAGCACAGAATATTTTCTTGCCTGCTAAGACATAAACAAAGTCATAAGAGTTGCATTCCAAAATATTTTGACTGTTCTACCATATGTTACTGGCTTACTTCCTTGTCCCTCAATAGAAATCACATTATGTAATTAATCAGAAAAAAGTCTACCAGAGAGACTCTGTGATGGATTTTGGTGTGCTTTAAGTCTTGAACCTAAGTATAGATTTTCCATTTTCTCACTTTGCATGGGCAAACACAAAGCATCCCTTTGTTTTCAGGTCTAGAAAGACACTGAAATGCTACAAAATGTTGCTTTGATTTATGAAGGATCTTGGTAATCTGTGAACACAGTTTACTACTAATTTCTTAAATGGCATTATAAATAAAATATATAAAATAAATGCAACTTTTGGGAAAAAATAAAAGGAAAATATTCCTGTTAGAATTCCAATGTTTGCTGTTTTGATTTTTTTTCTCCTAAAATCTGATATTTTATGGTATGGTAATATGAGTGCATACCAAAAGCAGTTGATAAAAAATAATGAAAAAATGCTATAGAACTTTAATTAAAAAAAAAAATATATTTGGTACTATTAGTCAGAATCTGATGATACAGAAGTGAAAAATGCTGAAGTGCTAGAGCTGGGAATGAGGCAGTGGCATATTTATTTAAATTAATGGTCCTTTCTGAATAGAAAAAGTTGTAATTGTTTCACTGGCCTTTTCATTAGTATTATTACTTAAATACTATGTTTTTCCCACATGCCCTTATATTTTTTGGAAGAGAGCTAATTATGGTGTTGAAGTAGCAAAGGAAAGGAATTCTCATTTACATGATACTTTTCCCTCTCAAAAGGGTTTTCTTTTTTCACTACCTTTAGAATAATTAGTAGATAAATAATAGATATCTAAATGAGGAAAAAATGCTTTTTTTTTTGCATCATTAATTGTAATTTCTCACATATTCTAATAATTAGCTAATGGATTTTGCACTTTTTATTTATTTTGATAAACATGAAAATAATTAAATTCTGCAAAACAATTAACGTAACTGAAATGGACTCATAAAATCACCACCCTAAAAATGACTAGTTTTATATGTGTGTGTAATAAATGATAATAGAGAGAGAGGGAAACAATGCACAGGAAAATCAGATTAAGCTGACTGCTAGAAAGTAATGATTTAAAATAATTTACCATTATAAGAGAAACTGCTTTTGCCACTTATTGTTGTTTGCATGGAGCAGCTGTTGCAAACTGAACATTTTTCTTCTTAATCCAGTAAGATATTTCATTTACACTGAAATACTTTTCCCCCCTTTTTTCCCCCTGTTTGTTCAAAATTTTGCTCTTTTACTCTGTATTTCTTGCAAACAGACATCCTTTCTTCTACTCCATTCCATATAATCTTTCAATGTGTGTATAAAGTTGAATATTTTATGCACTTAATGCTTATGCAGCTATACAGATTTGGTCTGATATTTTAAAACAAAGAAGATCTGGCTTAAGTAGCCTACAATTGATGGCTGGGTTTTTGAATAAAGATTTTTTTTTTCTCAGCCTGAATAATCCAGTCTCCTTGGCACTAACTTCTGGTCCAGAAATGCATACATGCATAGAATAGTGACGCAGAGAAGAGTTGTTTTCTGAAGCTGATTTTTTTTTATGTCTCTTACTTGGATTGGGATGTGGGTTTCTGGGGTTTTGGGTTTTTGGTGGGATTTTTTGATTGTATCTTTATCTCAAGTAGACAGGTTGCCTTATTTATTTTCTTGTTTCAATAGCATTCTGTCTCAAAATGCCTAAGGAATTACCCCCTCCTCTCCCCAACAGCAGTTAGGTGGGCAGGAGATGACATAGAAGGTATTTGATTTGCAGTGTGTCGTTTTGAATCCTACCAACTCTTTTCCCTTGTTATTTCTGGAATTATCATAAAACATGAGAAGTTCTACACAACTGCTTCTTTGGGTTTTTTGTTGTTGTTGTTTTGTGGGGGGGTTGTTTGTTTTTTCCTGGAAAAAAAGCTAGTTCCTGATCTGAATATCTGCCTCTGAGGTGTTCATCAGTCGATGCTGTAAGATGACTGAAGTAATTCTGGATTTGGGACCCCATCAGCAGAGAATCAGATGAGCATAAACAATGCATACTGTATCTACTCCTTACCATTTACTGGGAAAAACACTATCAGGCCCAAAAAACAAAGATTATTTATTAGTATGAATTCACCTCACCCATGGTTTGGTGTTATACTTGCTGTCAGTATTTTATCAAATGAATTCAATAAGCAACAAGTCTATGGATTTTAGAATTCTGCAGAATATCTACAGGGAATAAGAGCCCACATCAGTTTGATTAAGGATCTGAAGTAGCCTGCTGTGTTCAGTATATGTAGCTCATATTTCAGATATTAAATATTCAAAGTGTTACCAGCCTCAGATGTTCAAAATGTAGGACTTCAAAATATATGATTTTTTTTCCATATTCAGCTTTGTTTGCAGCCAGGAGGAGCAGAGGTGCTATGCTCCTGTTTTCATAGAATCATAGAATGGTTTGGATTGGAAGGGACCTTAAAGACACCTCCTAATAGACCAGGTTGCTCAAGGCTCCAACTGGCTTGGCTTAGAACACTTCCAGGGTTGGAGACTCCGCAACATCTCTGGGCAACCTGTTCCAGTGCCTCTCCATCCTCATGGTGAGGAATTTCCTGTTCCTAAATCTAACTTTGTCCAGTTTGAAGCCATTAACCCTTATCTTGGCACTAAATGCTTTTGTAAAATGTCATTCTCCATTTATCCTGTAGCCCATTTTAAATACTAGAAGACTGTTCTAAAGTATTTCTGGAACCACTTATGATCAGCCACCAACTGGATTTGACTCTATGCATCACCACTCTTTGGGCCTGGTCAGCTAGAGAGTTTTTTACCCAGCCAAGCATCCCACCCATCTAAGCCATGAGCTGCCATTTTCTCCTGGAGGATGCTTGGGAGACAGTGCCAAATGTTTTACTAAAGTCTAGGTAAACAACACTCACAGCCTTTCCTACTAAGTGGGTCCCCCTGTGGTAGGAGATCAGGTTCCTCAAGCAAGACCTGTCCTTCATGAGCCCATGCTAAATGGGCCTGATCACCTGGTTGTCCTACACATGCTGCATAATGGCACTCAAGATAATCTGTTCCATGACCTTCCCTGGCACTGAGGTCAGACTGATGGGGCTGTAGTTCCCTGGGTCCTCCTTCCAGCCCTTCTTGTAGATGGGTGTCATGTTGGTCAGTGTCCAGTCAGCTGGAACCTCCCCAGTTAGTCAGGACTGATGGTGAATGACGAAAAGTGGCTTGGTGAGCACTTTTGCTAGTTCTCTCAGTACCCTCAGGTGTATACCATCCATCCCCATAGACTTGTGTATGTCTAAGTGGTGTAGCAGGATGCTATCTCCTGGATCATAGGGGCTTTGCCAGCCTGTTCACAAGAACTGCTGGCTCCTGGCAGGTCTCACTGCTACTCTGGCATTTCACAATCAAGGGAAAACCTCAGGAGAGCCCCTGTTCACCAAGATATATCTTTCCACAGCTGGCTGGGACACTTCTGAAGCAACTGTTCTCAGTAACTGGCATGGTCCAGTTACAGCTGAATAGCCCTTTTCTCACAGGTGCTACTACAGCATTACTGTGAGAGTAACACACACATTAAATGACACTGACATAACACTTCTGACAGTACAGACCTGCTTGTCTTTATGTCTTTCACAGCCTTCCAGGAATTCCAATGTGTATGTTTGTCTGTAAGAGTAAGTCACTGATTCAATTAGAGTGATAAGTAGTCTGTCTGCACTACAGCAGAGAGAGCACATAGCACCAATTCAAACACAATGCCCTTGTGTTTGAATCATTTTCATCACTTTAAACACACTGTTCTCACTGCCCTGCAAAAGAAGCTGCATTTGTGTATGCCATTGTTTGGACAGGAAGACCATCTTTTTTCTTGGTAGATCACCTAGGGCTTTCTGCAAGCAATAAAAGATTTTGGTAATGCAAAAATATTGGATTTTTAAATTCATAGATTCATGGAATGATTTGGCATGGAGGGAACATTAAAGATCATCTAGACCAAATATCCCTGTCATGTGGAGGAACACTTTCCACTAGAACAGGTCACTCAAGGTCTCATGCAACCTGGCCTTGAACACCTCCAGGGAGGGGACAACCACAGCCTCCCTGGGCAGCCTGTTCCAGCGTCTCACCACCCTTACTCTAAAGAATTTATTTTTAATATCCAGTCTAAATATACCCTTCACAAGCTTAAATTCATTCCCTCTCATCCTATCACAACAAGCCCTTTTAAAACATCCCTCCTTGGCTTTCTTGTAGGCCCTCTTCAGGTACTGGAAGGTTGCTATAAAATCTCCCTGGAGTCTTACTTTCTCCAGGCTGAACAGCCCCAATTCTCACAGCATGTCCCCATACAGGAGGTGCTCCAGCCCTCTGATTGTCTTTATGGCCCTCCTTTGGACCTGCTTCAGCAATTCAATGACCTTCTTATGCTTGGAGCAACAGAACTGGATGCAGTACTCCAGGTGATGTCTCACAAGAGCAGAGTAGAGTGGAAAATCACGTTTCTCATCCTTCTGGTCAAATTTCTTTTGATGCATTCCAGAATATGGTTGGCCTTCTGGACTACCAGTGTACCTCACTGGTTCATGCTGAGTTTTCCTTCATCTGACATCCTCATGTCCTTCTCCTCAAGACTAGTCTTGAACCACTCCTTGCCCAGCCTGGCCTGGTCCAGGTGTAGGACCTTGCACCTGGCCTTGTTGAACTTCACAAGCTTGGCTTGAATCCACCTTTCTACCCTATCCAAGACTTTCTGGATGGCATCCCTTTGCTCCAGCAAGTCAACTGCTTGATATCATCTGCAATTTGCTGAGAGTGCACTCAACTTCACCATCCATGTTGCTGACAAAGACGTTAAACAGCACTGGTCCGAGTACTGACCACTTGTCTACTGGTCAGTGGTGCCACTTGTCACTGGTCTCCATCTGGAAACTGAGGCATTGACTGCAACTGAGTATGGCCATCCAGACAATTCCTTATCCAGTAAGTGGTCCACCCCTCAAGTCTGTGCTTTTGCAGATTTTTCTTCTAGCTATATCACAATGAACATGAGCAGCTTTCTCTAAGCCTGAGTTAGTAAGAGAAATAGAGAAATTAGTTATAGCAGCTGGCTACAAAGTTAGTTTTAAGGATGATCAACCCAAGCAATTGCTTCAGATAACAGGACTTTGTCTTCATTATATACTTGTGAAGGTCATAATAGAATTGGACAGGAAAAGGGAAAACTGTCAAGTTTAGTCCAGGCAAGAGCTTCTAAAAGTTCTCCCTGAAAGTGCTTAGCATCTTTTGGTAGTGATTTCCAAATTTATGAGCATATAGTCGTACATAGTGCCAAAAGACTAGCTTAGACTCTGTCATCAAAACATGTAGTTTAGCTTGGCTGAACTTGACCTCACTCTACAAGACGTTTAATATTCCTCAGGAAGTTATGTATCTGATACCTGTCACTCTTGCCTTTCCATTAATGTCTAAGCAGGATGTCACATCAGGATTAGGGCCCTCCCATTGACTGTTTTCTGTCAGTGGAATCGTCTTCAGTAGTATAGAAAAGAAGCTTAAAATATTGTCTTGCTCAGAATGGTTCTGAGAGAACCTTTTTTTATGGCCGTAAGGAATAACAGAAAGTGACATCAGAGGAGGAGCAGTATGGTGCTGCTGCTGCACTGAGTAAACTCTTAAGTAGAGATTAGCAGCAAAACAAAGTAAAAGCCACTATAAATGTGTTCTGGTTTAAGACAGCCAGATTTCACAAGCTGTCTTCCTCCCACACAGATGGGCTAGAAAATAACATAAAACCCCTCAGGGTTAGGATAAAGAGTTTGCTGGAAATGATACAATGCACAATTACCTTAACCTATTCCCAGAAAAAGGTAGCAAAAAAAATAGAAGCAGAAGCCAGGATTAAAATGGTTCCATTCCACCCAAGGATGCAGAATCTAGCCCAGCAGGAAAAAAAAAAAACCAAACAAAAAACCACCCAAAAAAACCCCAACCCACACCCAAAAAACAGTGCTCCAAACGTGGAAACTGGACGCAACAACTGGAACAGGAAGCCTTTCTTGTTATAGTCTAAAATTCAGGCCCCATGATCTCTTGCTCCAGCCAGCACTTTCATTTTGGAGCTGGCATGATGGCAGCATGGGATGCTACTCAATCCATAACATCCTCCACCCCTTATTCTATACCACCTACGCTATGCTCTGCAGCAATTAGCAGCAAACAACATAAATCATACATCCTTCACTGCCCATTCTCACTCAAAACAAGATTGCCTTACTACAGATGCTCTGGAGCTCCATCCCTCTGTTCAAGTACAGTCTGCAGTGGTTCAGGATCAGTCCAAATGCTGCTTGTCTGTAAAACAGACAGACCCAGCATCTGGAAAAGACAGACCTATAATAGCTTCTCTATAAAAACAAAATATTATATTCAGGTCCAACTATAACCCTACTGCATTTGTGAAGGCAATGAGGACATGGTTTTATCATTAGAACACTCTCTGTGTCATTCTTGATCTTGAATTTACAGACCATACCATTCTTGTAATGTCCTCTATCCTATGATGTAAAGGCAGCCTCTCAGCATTAACAAGATCAAGAACAGTGAGATAATCCCACTGTGATCAGATAAACAGAAAGCTATCTTTTTTTTTATGATCTTCTGACTAACCTCTAAGCACAGACTGTAAGGGTGAAGAGTTCTTCTTTCTCTAATTTTTTTTTTTTTTTAATCACAGCTAAGTTCTAGGTCATAACCCAAATAGTAATGTGTATAGAGCTGCCCTCACAAAGATACCTTTATCACTTCCTTCAGGGTGCATGCAAATATTTTAACAATTATTATTTTTATGTAATTACCCCTTTTATATACCTATAGTATTTATATTCAGTCTTCTACTGACATTGGTGCAGTATGTTCTCTATTCTAGAGGCCTGAAGACTCTGACAGCATGTGCTGCCCAGTGTTGGCTTTTATGTAGTTCATGAAAAATAGCACATGAAAGTGCAGTTGCCCACTGTAATTGCACAGCTGTACAGCAAACTGAGTGATGTAACCAGAACCTTTCCTTGATGCAGTTTAAAGGAGTGCCCTATAAAGCTGCTTTTCATATTTATTTAAAATTTTTACACTGCAGAAAGAAAGTATAAATCCACAATCCTGCCAATTCTTTGTTTTGGTAACTTTTAGAATTGGGCAGTTTTTCACCAGAGAATTCTCTTGCTGTTCAATTAAACTCTGGGAATCAATAGCCAGAATTGCCAAGAGACAACAAATCAGGGACACAGACAACAACAGGTGATGGAAGAGCAGAAGCATGTAATTTGTAGCAGTAGTGTTGAGCTAAGCAAATGTGGAGATTTTATTTGGGTTCAGAATGTGTAATATTCTCATTAGCATTTGTTTTTCCTCTCTCTATCTCTCTCAATTTCTCTCTCTCGCTCAATTCATTACATGTTATTTGTTCCCTGTGACAAATAAGTTTTGACTAATGATGTATTCTTTGTATTATTCTCTAGGGAAAGCCTCCTCAGCATTAAGCAGGTTCTTACTGGTTGAATTTTGCCTCTGGTACTGAGGAGTTAATTCTTTTAATTTCCTTAAACAGCATCAGTCATTTGGCTCAGCAGAGACTCCTTTGAGTTTCTTTGTCCATTCCTGCGTCTTTCAGGCTGCCAGTATTCACCATGGGAACTTGATGGCACTGAGTTTCTCCAGCACAATTGTATTTAGCTGAGCATGAGGAAGTATCATGTGGTGCTTTTGGCAGTGCCAGACCCGTTACTTTAAAATCTTTAGTGGGTCAGTAGACTAACATAGTGAAATAAAACAACTTGAGAGCAGCGGGAGTCATCTATGTTACAAAATGGCATCTTAAGGTAGGTGGGAATTAATTTAATGAGGATGGATGGCTGTTACCAGAGATCTTATCAGACAAATTTCACTGCATTTTCTTTGTTGATGTTCCTAACCAAGGGGAAAAATTAGATTTAATGGAAGTCTTAATTCTCATTGATTAGCACAATGCTGAAAAACTTTCTTGTCGTGCGAGTCACTTTGCTAGGGAAATTGCTTTCTTGACCTTCACCTTTCCTCATTTGCAATACATGGGCTGTTTTTCTAACCTGTTTGTGTTTGTGAGGGCAGCTCTTTCTACCCTTTGGGATATCTTACGGATACTGTAGCAGTCACCTGTCTGGAAAACTAACAAATACTGATGTACACTTTGCATGTCTTCTGTTAATATACAGACATTGGCCTCTTTAGTTTGGAGAAGACAGAGGGGATTTTATCAATGCTTAAAATATCTAAATGTTGCAGGTCAAGAGGATGGGGACCGGCTCTTTTCAGTGTTGTTCAGTGATAGGAAAAAGGGCAACAGACACAAACTGGAACACAGGAGGTTTCGCTTAAACATAAGGAAAAACTTCTTTACTGTGAGGATGAGATGATGGAGCACTGGAAGAGAGAAGTTATGGAGTCTCCTGCTCTGGAGACTTTCAACACCTGGTCAGATGCATCCTGTGCATGCTCAACAAAACTGCTTTATCAGGGGAGGTGGACTCGATGATCTCTGGAGGTCTGTTCCAGCCTCTTACTATTGTGATTCTGTGATCCAAACCCAGCAGAAGTTAGTATCATGTGAGGAATAATTTCTTCCCTGTCCTCTAGGAAATCATTTAGTAAAATGACTATGGCAAACAGAACTACTATAGGAATGTGATGATTTGGGAGTTACCTGCTCCCCCACACATTTGAAATCACCCAGACTAGACTCAGTCAGCTGGAAGCTAAGGAATGAAGCTTTATATTTACTGCTTAACACAACATACAAAAAGGTATCTACAATATATTGCAAACATTTATAGATATATATATTAAAAAGTTAATACAGAAACACAATGCCCTTCCCAGAGATCAGAGTCCCCAAGAGGGACTTCCAAACACCCTTCCACCTTCCCCCTACCTCCTAATGTTATCCCAGAATCTTTCTTACATGCCAAGTAGACAGGGTAGATCAGCCAGGGGGGTTAGACACAGAACTGATTAGCTGGGTTACACAGATCCAGCTAGAAGGCAAGGAAATGGAGAGACCAACAGCCAGAGCTCAGACCAGAGTGACTCTGTCTTATCTATGTTTATGTCTTTGCTTTAGTACATCTCAGCAAACCTATGAGTGAAGTAGACATCACCATTGTTTTTCTTTCCACAGCCTATAACCTAATTTCTCTTATTAAAATATTCCAGTTAACCTCAAACCAGCACAAGGAATGTCACTGCAGTAAAGACCATCTCTCTAGACCATCTCCACTGAACTGTCTCTTAGTTTTTCTTTATGTTGGTAAATGCCTACCAGGGCTGGAAGAATGACCTTGCTCAGTGCCACAGTGCCTCTAAATGCCCCTGACCTGAAGGGTAAGGTCATGCTTTAGCTCCCTGAATAAACTCTCTCCTTCTTTTGGTTATGACTTTGTTTGTTTGTTTTTCAAGTTAATTTTGTTAATCTTCCATCCCAACTTATATTATTCAAATGATGACCTGCTTCATCACCTTACTTACTCTGTTCTGTGTCTTCTTATATTTCTATTTGATTGCTTCTCTGTTTTATAGGCCTTTATAAAGTGTATAATTTAACCGTGTTATAAAATTCCTTCTGATCTAGATGTTTAATTTTTCCTCTATCCTTTATCCTTCCTGTAAGTCTTTGTAATACATATATTTTGTATATCTCTCCTGTTTAAATCATGTACAAAATTCTCATATCTTTGGCAAAACTCTTTTATTTCCTATAGTACTTCTGTTTTGCTGATGTTTCATTCCATACTTTGTTAGAAACAGGAGTGTTGCTGTCACTTCCAAAGAGCACATTTTGAAGTGCATGCACTAATATTTCTCACAAATAAATATAATTTAATTAACTATTTCAGCAAGTTTTTGCTTTGCTTTCCAGTATTATTTAATCAGCTTATTTCTTCCAGCTACGCTGTTCATGACAATGTTAATTTAATCACTATTCCAAACTAGTAAGACCGTGCCAATTTTTACAAGCTCACTTTTTTCCCCCACTTTGTTCCATGTCATCTTTCCATAGGCTTCATTACTCACTTTCTTACCATGAAAGAACAGAAATCAAAGTAAGTCACTAGAAATGAAATCTTTGCCCTTTTTCAGCAACAAGTGTTTTGCTGTGACCTCCATAAACTAGCTAGTGGTGCTGGTGTTAATAAGACCTATTGTTCAGAGCACACTGAGCCTAGGTTTTCAATTACTTTATGTAGTTATCTATGTCTATATATACTGTGAAACAGAGGCAAACCAACAAAAATTCAGGGTTGAGTTCTCTGGATTGGAGTGAGCAGAAAACTAGACCCACATTGCATTGTAATTCCCAAATTAACTTTATCTTGACTTTTACAAGGCCCAGTCCAGATGAACATATAAAAACCACCAAGTATGACCTAAGTGCTATGCCATACAAGTATATTCATGAACAATACGATATAATGCTGTCCTTATATCTCTGTCCGTCAATAATATGTCATATTTAAGTATTTCTGTATCATTACTGTGTTAGTATAATCAGTATTATTAGTCTGTACCTGGAGAGACAGACATATAGTGTAATCCACCTGTTCAGTTGCCTTACTGGATGTTGAACAGCCCAAACAAATGAGTTTATATTACTATTTTTTTTCCCCATTTGTAATGGAGGGTATTAATTAATATGAGATGAGCTTTTTTTCGAAATTGATATTGTTTATTAATTTTGATATTCAGGACTTCTTCACCACCTGCCCAGTAATTTTTAATAATAATTGGTTCTGTGCAATGGTCATGAAAACATTATACAAAAGAATAACTGGATCTAGAACAAGTAACTACCAATAATACAATATTCAACTCAATTGAACTGGAAAAGAAGTTCTTGTGGTCAATATACTGCTTGCCCACTAGATGGACTCAAGAGGCTTCTTTCTATTTAAGATGGAAGGCACTTGCAATTAGATTAAATTATAGAGTTTTGCTAAGGATTTGCTAAAGAGGCCTTGAGTATTTACTCACAAAAATTAGCTCCCAACTTCTGGGGCTAGCTACAGTTTCCAGACAGTACCCAAACAATTGCAGAGAAATCCGTTGATGTCTTGTCAGCCATTGAGGCTTCCGATCTTCCCAGGCTCTTAGCTGGAGTGCTGCAAGAGAAGCAGGCAATCTCTGATCTGGTCCTGGCTCTTTCTGGCTCCAGACTCAGCAAGGAGGCTTGCAGGGGGCAGGCAGGACATCTTGCAGATGTGCAGTCTTGTCAGAATGTCACACTGGCTAGGCAAGACTATCACATGGAGGCACCTAAGGCCTATTCCAGGCAAACTCAAAGCAGTTTCCAGGGAAACAAGCCCAAAGTATCAAGATTTGTTACTTTGTAGCAGGGCTAGCTTTTAGTTTAGCAGAGCATGGCAGGATGCACTAAGGCAGTAGCACACAAACCAGAGAGCAGGATAAGGCAGAACAGCAACCGCAGCAGCAGCAAGCACACTGTCTCTACCTTCTCATCTCTTTTATCAATGTAGCCTGAGTCTAATGAGCCTTTGGACACAGATTAGCCAATCAGAACGGCAGTTAGCTAAGCTTAACCATATTAGGTGACATCAGGGATTACTTTTACCTTTTAGGGCAGAACTCAAACAAGGGTATAAACACATGCAGGTACCCTGTAAACAAGTTTGGACAGACATGGAGGCACCAGGCCCTTTTGTCTTCCTTCCCGTGGTTGCTTCTACCATCACCAGAAGGCAGGAAAGTAGAAAAGCATGTCTGGGCAAGCCAGGACATATTCAGGCCTATTCTGGCCCATTTTGACCCTCCATGACACCGGTTTCTTTGAATTATGCAATTTCTTTCAAAAGTCATGCATGCTTTTCTGAGTGTGAGCATTGGCTATTGAATAGTTGACCTCTTGTATAACTCTTCAGAGCATCCACAGAGCCACTCTGGAAACTTAGCATGACTTCATTTCTACTACATCATCTTGAACTGATTACCAGATTGATACTGTGTGCACTTCTGGAGCCCCCAGCACAGGAAGGACATGGAACTGCTGAAGAGAGTCCAGAGGAGGGCCACAAAGATGATCAGAGGGCTGGAGCACCTCTGCTATGAGGACAGGCTGAAAGAGTTGGGGCTTTTCAGCCTGGAGAAGAGAAGGCTTCGAGGAGACCTTATAGCAGCCTACCAATATCTGAAGGGGGCCTACAGGAGAGCTGGGGAGGGACTGTTCACAAGGTCTTGTAATGACAGGACGAGGGGGAATGGGTTCAAATTGGCGGAGGGGAGATTTGAACGGGATGTTAGGAAGAAATTCTTCACAGTAAGGGTAGTGAGGCACTGGAACAGGTTGCCCAGGGAGGTTGTGGCTGCTCCCTCCCTGGAATTGTTGAAGGCCAGGCTGGATGAGGTCTTGAGTGACCTGATCTAGTGGGAGGTGTCCCTGCCTATGGTGGGGGGTTGGAACTGGATGATCTTTGAGGTCTCTTCCAACCTAGACCATTCTATGATTCTATGATTACTTAAAACATTTATCAGTTTTCATAGACTTATAGCAACAATACATAAATAAATGATGAATTTGCTTTTGCTAGCTCAATCATTTAACAGTGACTCAGCATGGGTTTTGCCATTGACATCAAAAGCACTAATTGGCTAAGCTAATTAATTTGATAGCATTTACAATATCCTTCCTTAAAGACTATAGATGTGAAGATGTCATGATTCTCCATAAGAACACTTATAAGAAAGGTTAGATGACATAGGAAATTCTATTCTAAAAAAAAAAAAAAAGAAAGACTACAGGCCATGCAGTTTCATAGTAATCCACTACTTGCTTTCCTGTACTCACTGTTTTAAAATAAAATACTTAAATATTTTATCGATTATGCAAACACACCTTTTTTT
>VWZI01003287.1:318105-358181 GCA_013396835.1 Psilopogon haemacephalus | reverse complement strand
TTTTTTTTTTTAAACCAGCTATAAAGTTATTAAATGTGGGAACAGAGAGTAATTTACTTAACTAGAGGCACAATCATGTAAACACATAGTTGGGAGTCTTTTTGCCTTAAGCAGCTTCTGAGAGCCAAATTTTGAATTGTATTTACGTACCCCAAAATTAGAGACATTCTTGAAAAAAATTAAAAGTATTTGTGTGCCTCAATCACATTGTAATCCATGGGGATTAGAAATTGAGGCATCTTTGAATAACCCTGCAAGATATCTACCCAAATGTTTAGCAACTTTTACATTTCCTCCTTAATATCCTGACTATATTTTTGAAAACTCATCAAACACAACCTGTGAGATTATCTTTACTAATAACATGGACATTCTGATCAAAAACAGTAGGTCAGTTGACCTTGCAGTGCTTTTCTCCTCTGAAAGCAGCAGAGAAACGATGCTCTAATGCACAATAAGAACAAGGGCTCTGATTCACCAGAAACATTTCCAAAGGAAAGAAAAAGCCTTTTTGTTGCCTTTCTATCTGAGCAAGATGTGCAGTCACATTTGAGTTCTAGAGGCTTGTCCATTATGCATTCTTTAACCCTGTTTTGTTGTAGCATTATACGGTTGAGCAGGATGTGCATTCTCTGAGTTTAGAGTGGAAAAAGTTGTTTGTTTGTTTGTTTGTTTTTCCAAGCAGGTAGCCTTGGATGAAGTCTCTGAGTGCAGAAGAAACTTCCTACATGGATTTCACTATGTAACAGTCTTTCTCCTTTTTGTACACCTTTGACACTGAATGTTATATCTTCCATTTTTACATGCCCTTTTGTGTTCTTATTCCAAAGAATACCTACTGTGGTAAATCATGGATAGGGAAAAGATTATGGATGTAGCTGTGCCTGACCTATTGATGCCTTCTCATTAATGCCTAACTGGTCTTCAAATGGTGACCCTGGTGAAGAGAGAGATGGATGGTGAATATCCTTGAAAGATGTAAAGCCAGCAATTCTTCAACACTTATCTGAAGTCAGAATGGGTCACACAAGGGCAAAGGAGGTATTAGTAGCCATCTAACAGGTTTCAGCTACAATTCTGGGAGTTCAGTTATCAGAAACCTCTGCAACTTAACATTAATCACTGTGTGATAGTTTCTGAACTTCCTGACAAAGATTAATAAACCTGTATGATCATACAGGATGCCAAAAACTATAGACATAGGCAGACATTTCAGCTCCTTATCTCTACTGCCTCATGTCTGAAGTAAGAAGTTTTGGCTGTAAAGCATCAACAAATTAACAATCAGTAAATATTTAATCAAGGTGCAATGTAAGGACCCCGCCTTTCTTCCATTTTTTTACTTCTCTGAAAGTAATTGATGAGCAATGCTTATAAAAGACAGACATATAAGATTGTAGATAGCTTTAAAAGTTCTTCTTAAGCCTGCTTATGCAAGAGAATGAGAGGCAACACCTGGGAAAGGTCATCTTTCCAGGCACAAAATGTTTCTTGCTTTAGTCAGGAACTTGAAAGAGTGTCATGAAGCTGGGAGCTTCTTTTATTTCCACTTACTCATCCTGACAGCTGAAATGAACAACGTCCATCTTCGTGGGTTAGTCTCTTCCTCCTCTCCACTTTGCAATGACATATTTTAGATTATCCATTCTGATTACAGAGGTCCTGCTTTGCTCCAATGAACACCCAATTTCCTGGCTTCACTTATTGACAATAAGTGGTGCAATTTATGACTCAGTCTCAGTGTTGTCATTAATGCACTATCTTAGCAAGTGTTGTCTGCTCCTGTCTGCTTTCCTTTTCAACCCTGGATATTTTTTTTTTTCTTTCTGTATTTTACGCCTTGTACTGAAGAGCATTCTTGGTGGCAGCTTAGCTTCACCCAGGATTCCTTAGGAGGGATGTCTAAACTACCAAAGAACTATTTAAATCTTTCTTCTAAAGAGGCAAAACATAAGCCATCATGCTCTTCATCTCCAAAATGTACCTTTAACTCAAACCTCATAAACCCATCACCCATTGGTACTCAAATCTTTGACTAGTCTCAAAAATAACTCTTAAAATTTCATGTGTGGGCAGAGCGAGAGATAAAGCAGGATGTCAATGTGTGCTTAGTGTATTAAAACACCAGCGCATCCAAAGAGGTGGTGTGGCTGTAGGAAACCAGGCTTCATTGCTTCAGCTCCTCATGAGACCTTGTTTCAAATGCGGCAGGAGGTTTGGCTATTAATATAGTATGTTCTGTATCATGCAGGGTCCATGTCAGTGTTTTGCAAATGAAATAGAAGGAGTCAGAATGATATGGGACACCCAATCCAACAACTGCAAAGCTGCAGCAAAACAGAGCCTCAGTTAGGAAGGAGAAGAAGGAGGGCAGACACCTGCAACCAGCTCCTAAGACTGTAGCTCAGGGCATCCTGCAAAGAATGGTGAGTCAGATGAGAGTAAGACTTTTGGAGTTGCTTTGAAGATTTGCCTTGATATTTATTTTATGTTCTAACAGTAAGAAAAACAAGAGTAAGAAAATTTAACTGCAAATGAGCCTACAGAAAAGTCATAAAGAAAAGTAAGGCCACTGACGATGGGTTGTTAGTGAGGCTGTCACTGAGATGGAAAGCTCTTTGAGAGCATTGTTCTGGATAATCATTGCAGGGGAGTTTGGTTTTGGGTTTGTTTTTTTTTTTGTTTTTTTTTTTTCCGTCTGGTGGGATTTTAAAGATTAGGGTAAAACATCTGTTGTTTGGTGTTCTGAAACAAAGCTTTGGCATGGAGAATTTGCTTTCCTTCCTTTTGGTACAAAGAACGTATTGGATTTTGTCTTTGAACTGGCCTGGCTGGTTGCTCTCAGTCTGCTTGGAGAGAAGTGTCTGAATCTACTACTGTAGCTGTGACTGATCTGAAACTGCATTGCACACAAATGTTGTGGGTGAAGAAGTAACTTCAAAACTAGAGCACTTAACCAAAGCTGACATTGACCTAAGATCTCTGCTAGAGGTTGTACAAGCTCAAAAGAAGGCACAAATATTGATATCTTCTACTTAAGGCAAGATAGACCAAGCAAGTGACTAGTAAGAAGGTGTATGGATAAGGTGAAGGAGAAGAGAAGAACACTGCTTTTCTTATTCAGACATATTGACTGTCCATGCACAGAGATAAGAAATTTCAAGTTACGAATGATGATTCCTGGACACTCTCACCTTAAAACAGTCAGCTGATTGTCCTGTTTTGGGTTTGCTTGGGGTTTGGGTTTTGGTTTTTTTTGTTTCTTTGCTTTTTTACATATGTAAGGCCAAAGACTAACCGGGATACAGGTGCGTTATGCTTTGGGTCACTCCTGAGGAAGAAGAAGGTTTCGCCCTCGTGATCCCTCAGCATTATACTGAATATGAGGTACATAGGACTCAATATCTCACTGGTCAGTTTAGGGTCACCTCCCTTGTCTGCTCCTTCCCACAGGTGAGCCTTTTAATTTACAGCATCCCAATACAGGGCACAAGATTTAGCAATGACATCGGTCTCCATATAAGCAAGTATAAGCAAGAGAATATCTGCCTATCAGTTCTTGGTAGTAACTACAATCTCCTAGAAGCAGACACTGTCTCCAGAAACATGCTGCTAACTTAAAGGAGTGGAGTTACTTAGAAGAGACTGATCTGAAAAGTAAAATCACAGAAAGCCTTGCCAGATAGACTAACATTGCTGAAGGTTTAGACGTGATGTGGCGGTAGGACAAAACAGGCCAACATAGGCCAAAACAGGACCAACACAAGTCCTGGCATGTCCAGGCACAGTGCCCCATTCCTCTTCCTCCTGGACTGGGGAGAGGAGAGAAAGAGGATGAAGAGGCCTGGAGCCATGGAGTCTAAGGACCAGGGATTGCCCAGATGTGTTTTGCTCCTGTTTGCATCTTGTGATAAACAAGGGGCACACGCTTGGCCCATGCTTGCTTGTGCAATGCCTTCTCAAATTTGGGTAAAGCTTGCCTCATGCCTCTATCTAATACGGGTAGCTCTGGTAAAATTTCATTTTATTAGTTAATGGTTCTGTTTATCTCAGTTGCCTTTTGGACCAATTGATCCTCAAGCAATTGATAAAAGTAGGTCAGAGTTGTAAAAAGCTTGCCTTGCTTTGGCTTGCTGTGCCTTGTCTGCAGTCTAGGAAGAAGCCTACCATGCCTCAGTTTACCTCGAACCAGCCTTGCCAAGCACCCTTTGCTCACAGCGTCAGACAAGAAGTCCCATTGCTGTGCCGGAGGGGCAAAGCACAGGAGAGCCAAGAATGCTCTGTGAGCTGTGCTGCTGCAGCAGGAAGCTGCAGCCCTGTGAACGAATAAGCCACGTCCAGTCTAAGCACCCACTCCACAGCCACACCTCGACGCAACCAAGTGCCAAGGAAAGCAGGCTCCTGCAAAGCCTGAGATCCTGGAACCCATCATGCAGCGTGTCAGGGACCTCCAGGACGAACAGCCACCTGTCATCTTGCTGTGGTCAGCCCAGCCATTGGGATAGCCCTGCTGGCAAACAGTGCCTATGAGTGCTCAAAAGTATCACCAGTTAATGTACAGCAGCAGCATTCCTCTATGTGGGTGAAACTCCCATTGCATTGTGTAATCTGCATCATATTGCAGCCCAGAAAGATTCAGGAAACAACTGATGGTGAGTAAATTTTATAAAGTCTCTTTTAAAGGTTCTAAGTGTCCACCTATAGCTGCTTTTTAGCAGAAATGTTCCTCTCCAGGCCCCGGGTGGGCAAGCAGCATAATTACAGCCACAAATCTCTTTTCAGTTTAAATTAATGTTTACATTTTCCTGGTTTTGTTAAATTGTTTAGATTTGTTTAATACTGCCCCCCATACACTGTACATATCCTNATATTTTATATTTATAAATAATAAATAATATTAATGTTGGACTTGTCATAATTAATAATTAAGAACAAATACATCACATGATAAGTAAAGGACAGCTAGAACTCTGTGAAATTGGGGTATTTTGCAGATTAAAGTCACAATTCATTTTTCAGCCAACACATATTTCAGGAGTCATGATACTGAGGGTGAAAAGTTTAAAGCTGCCTGTGTCTCAGTACCTCTCTCTGACATGAAAGAAACAGTGTTTTATTTGAATGTCTAATTCATTACTGCTAGTAAATGCTTGAAGGTTAGTTCGTAGAAAAGCATATCAGAAGTTTTGTCTTTTACCACAACAGTCTTCCTTTCTAGCTAGCCATTCAAATGGCTCCCATTCTATAACAATTTCTTGTGGGCATGCATCAGTGAGTTTTGTTATATTTACAATCTATATCCTGCTCAGTATAACTATAATAGCAGATGTGTAGTGGCAGCACAGTGGCAGTGTTCTGGCAAGGTGTATTGTATGATTTTGACCTCTAAATTCTTGATATGACTTATATTTCTCAAATTCTGTATGCTCAGACTCCCGATGACAATGTACCACACCTGTGCTGAGCAAGTGGATAGGTTTATCAATGCTAACCTGGCTTGCTTTATTTAGAGAGGATGGCAGCATGAATTTGCACATTTTCATGTCTGAGCATTGTTCATCTCGTGTGATTTGTCTGTGAATTTTATTGTTCTGTGAGTCAAGGGTAAAATGCCTGTTGCCCTTTTGCTTTTCTTTGCTGGCATAAATCCTTGATTCCAAATATAATACTGGTTATGTTTCTCAGAGCTAAATAATGTAACTAGCCTTTATTTTCTTCTCTCTTATCTTCTGCCTCTACTTTTCCCCATATAATTCTTACTTGTTAGAAAATGAACAACATGATCAGAGATTAATATTAAAAATTCTTCTTTGTCCTGAGGTTTGAAAATTATTCTGCATATAAGGAACAAAAATGTAGTACAAATAGCTAGGAGTGTGATCACACATAGAGATTTACATTAGGATTTCAGTATTACATATGAATGAAGAACCACAGCAAAAATACTCTCATCCTTTTACAAACACTAAGTGACGTAATAATCAATGTAGGGTTTTGTCAGTTCTTTTATCTGATGAGAAAGAACCTTGCAACCTTGCAATCTTTTAATTTGTGACACTTGAACTAATCTATGTGATTATATACATGTCAGAGTCTCTACACATATCACTAGTGCACAATACAGGTCATCTTGCACGTAATATTTCAGATATCTAAAAAAGCTTGCCATAAGGACTTGTGAATATTTTGCTATTTCTGGAACTCATTTGGTTTGTTTCTTGCTACAAAAATCTGAGGAACTGCTTTGACCTGGAAAAGAAAAGCAGCAACCTCAGCAGGTAATATGGTAAAAGATGTGCATTTAAAGATGTTTTTATGGCACAGTCTAATGTTTGGATTATAGATAGGTAGGTAGGTAGATAGATGGATAGATAGATGTTCAAATGAGATAATTGAAGTGAATGAGAGTATTTTGGAGCATATTCAGTCAGTATGGAGCACCAGGCTGTGATTTGGAGCTAAATACATATTCTCACATATTTATTTTCAAAAGATCTGCTGTTGATCATCTTCATCAGGCTTCCTAGGGAAAAAGGTCACATTTCAAGGAGCTAATCAATCTCATATTTGTTGACAGTTGTGCTACGGATCACTTCACGCTGAAAGAAGAACAACCTCCAATCCAAGTAACAGTTAAAAAAGCAAGGGAAGAGTTTAAAAGAAAATATTAATGCATCACTTAGTCTTCTAAGAAAACAAGAAATAAACACGTTTCTGGTTAGTGCAAATTTGATGAATGTATTTGCATATTTTGCTGTGAAAACATGACAGCACAGAACAAAAACATCACACTTGTCTAGTTTTGATAAAAATCAAACATACATCAAAACAAACAAACATGCATGCCTCAAAACAGTCATTTCAATCAGTTTGAGATCCATCCTAAACAAAACACCTCTGAGGGAGCTTGTATGGTGCCCTCAGAAACAACACTACTGCATTAATGAAGGAATACTATTTAAAAAAATAAAAATAAGAAAAGTTAAGCTCCATGTTTCAGTTAAGTTTTATTTGTGTTATTTAGATGATGGCATTGGCTAAAAATTGGCAAAGCTTTAAAGATAGGTACAAGGTAGCTATTAGGACCAAATAAAAGAAAATAAAAATTGGAAAATCACCTGCAAGTAATGAAAACATTAATAAATTATAATATTTTGTTACAGTAGCAGAGCTCATTATAAACTGAATTTACAGCACACACACCTATTTTATGGTTTTGTTTCCCTCAGGAAACATTTGGCTTTTCTTAGACACAGCTGTAAAATTCAATATTGCAGGCTGCTGGGTTGAAAGATTTCCTCTCCTTTTGCATCATCTGGGCCAGTTCATCACTTGATGTCATGCTTTTCTTTTAAATGAGAAGAGAAATTCATTTTATGTATGTTTTATTTAATTACATTTTATTTTATGTGAAGAATTAATTTATATGAGGAATTATTTAAAATATCTGACAAAATAAAGGGTATTACTGGTTTTATATCAATATCTTGGTTTTGGGGAGACTATCTGATGATCGTTTATCAGAGGAATGTCCTTACTGTAGAGACCCAAAAATTTATTCCAGTTTCAGGGTTTGAAGTTTGGATTTTAATTTTCATAGACGTAGGGATCACATTGCAGAATCCCATAGGAGAATGGGATTTATAGAACTGAAAGTTAATGAAATTCTTTACTGCTTAGTCCTGAATATATCTGTAGGATTATCTTGTTTAATTCTTTTTTTTTTACATTCTGATACTCACCAACATCTTGACCATGATTAGTTTTGCATTTCTTTTATTAGTGAAAAGATTAGTAAAATATTAATTAAAGGAACTAAAATAAAAAACCCAACATGAAAAAGAAATATAATGTATTCAGTCACCATTATTCATCTCTTTAAAATAAACTTTCTATCATTTATCTGGGATATATACAGATATAATCTCTTGTTATCAGCATGAGTTTCATTATTAGATATCAATATACAATACTAAATACTGTGCGAAATCAATATACTGTTACAGCAAAGTGCTTTATTTTTCATAGGCCCATTACTGTTATCTCACTGAATCCAGCAGGAACTTATCTTCAACAATTTATATAGACACCAACCTCATTTGCAGTTCAGGTTTTGGTAGCCTTATAAGTAAATTTCGGTTTATAAGGAATCCCTAAAGAAGTTTAAACATTGTAGTTTACAGTACAGAATTTGTAAAGGCTAGAATGACTTCACTGATAAATAAAAACTGGAAAGTGGAAAAAACTGAATTTCTAGTTTACATATTGAATAAAACACTAGAAAACCAAAATCATATTAGTAGCAAAACTCAGAAACTGGTGACAACTGCATTTAACCACATCACTTGAAAAGGTGTTTAATGAAACTAAATCCATACAAAAGTGCTTAAGAGGGCTATTACTGGATTAAACCAGCTGTCCTGGGTTTAATGGGACAAAATCCCATGTCAGACATGGGCTGCAGGACATTAGTGGTTTTGAGTTAACCAGGAGAGTGGGCTCACAGTGCATCCCATCCCATGCTCATCACACTCAATATAAAGGTGTCAGTTTGGTGAGGAGAAGAGATCCTCCTTCTTGGATGTCCTACTTTGGCTGCTAATTGGATTCCTCCTGAGCATGCTCATCTTCCTTCTTTTGAGGACTGCCATCCTGTTCAGGGTGAATGGTGTAGCTTTGCTGATGTATTATAACTTTATGTACTTCATATTTGCATTGATATCAGTTTTGCTGTTTCATTAAAACTTGTTTTCACTTCAGGACTTGTTCCTTCTCACCTTTTCCCAATCACCCTTTTCCACTGGGTGAGGAGTCATTGGGTGATAGATCAGATGTCATAGTTTAGTCTCAGATTTGGGCTAAATATAAACAACAGGGCTTGGTGAGGTGAGAGAAGGCAAACTACTGCACAAATGGTAGTGCAGTTGATGGGACTAACACAGTTGCATCCCAAGCAATGCCATTTTCTGTCAGGGAATGAAAGGCCACACTAGCGCTTTGGCTACTGAAAATTTTCTGTCATTTCCTTCTAATCCTTTTGCATAAATCACTTTTACTTTGGCTGGGCTTAAATATGCTAGGCTACAGCAAACACACGACTGGTGTGGAAGAGACCACTACTGGTCCAGGAAGAGACAGGAAAACCTGTAGACAAAATACTTTCTGCTGTCCCAAATTATGGCATACAGTGGTATAGGCTATAGAAGCAAAAAGAACAACAGTGAATTTTCCTGTTATTAACACCCAAGGTTTTATGTTGGTGATCCATGAGGTCAAGTGATTTTATACCAGTACTTTCAGCTGCATGTAAGCTTTGGACTGCAAAGAAGAATCTAGAACATTTGTGACAGATGGGAATACTTCTAGTTTGTTTCTGCCCTTCTTACAAAGAAGGAGGAAACGCAGGATCAGCGGTCTGCCAACAACCATCCAAAGGGAATGCTGGGGGGAAAAGATAAGGACTTAAGTCTCTTCGTTGTCATACCTTAAGGTACAAGAAGACAACACGCTGAAGGTGCTGTTGAGGTATATAGAGCAAGGCGATAAGCCTAAAAGAAACAGAAAAGACAAACTGCCTGATAGCAAAAATTGAAAAGAACACAGTTCTTTTTGCATAAATACAGTCTTTAAAACAGCTGCAGATGACATCCTTATTCGAGCTGGAATTGTTCTTGTTTTTGAATAAAAAAGGCCTGTATCACTCCTAGGTAGACATGAGGAATGTGCTATGTAAAGTGCTTTAAATCTTTTATGCTTACAATTCAGACATCCAGATGGGAGATGTTGAATATAATGCCTTTATTTAACAGCTAACACATCTTATGAATATGGTGTGATTTCTGTTTCTCCCCTGTTAGCTCACAGTACTCCCTCTACAGACTTGGCTCAAACACATTCTGCTATCACATCATTTTGTGTTGCAACATCAGCACAGGCTTTGAGTATTTCTGTATTTGGCATTCTCAGAAGTTGTCTCTTGATACATTTTATCGAGTACCTCTCCATCAAAATCAGGCTTAATTAGCTACTGGCATCCTTAGTTTGGGTATAAAAATAAATCTGCCATTTTAAGCAATTGTTTGAATATATAATCTCCATATACAAGAAAAACATTTAGTGAAAAGTTTCTGCACATATGGTCCAAGCCATGATTTAGGGCAAGTGACTTGTCCTTAGTGTAACCTACCAAAGGCATCTTTTGAACAAAGGCAAAAAAAATTCCTGTTAATTCAGCAAGTTGGTTGTTAGTATTTAAGACTGTCTCCTGAAACAAGGGCAGGAATGCATTGTTAGCAAGTGCAGACTGAAGCCTTCTGTCTCCACTGCAACTCTTTTTCCTTGTCTTCCATCAGTAATGTCTAGTTTGAGGCAAATCAAGAAGTCTGTGAATGCTGAAATGCAAAGCTAGGAAACTGAGGAACTTGATAAACATAATATGTTCTGATATTACCTACTTATACATGGACAAGAACATTCAGCTTGTAAAAAGAACTTTAATAGTATCTATTAGAAGAAGGAGCTTTAAAGCTAAAGTAAAATTCAGTTTCTGCAACAATTTCTAGGGGAAGTTTTCTTGGCAATTTTAAATTTGCAGTGATTAAAACCTTGCAATATATTCTTATTCCAAACTAAAATAAGAATGGATTTTCAGAATTTGACTGGAATTTGTAGATTGTTTATGACATGGCTGAGTGTTTGAAAGTTGTTTACATTATTTGGGGGAAAGTGAGAACAGAGGATTGAGCAGTAGCTCCTAAATTCAAGTTTCACCTCTCAGAAACTCCCACTCTGACCCTGTATGATTTCTATGGCTTTTCATGGCTCAGTGTCCTTGTGAACAGGAAGAAATGAAATGCTGCAACTTAAGTGGTAATCACTTGTACACATACTACAAAAATGTCATGACATGGAGATAGTTTTTCAGTAAAAGACTTTTAAAATCAAATGCTTACTTGTGCACTGCTTATCAGATGCTGCCACATAAGATTTTACCAAGTAAAACAGTAATTGGCATTTTTGCAGCAAAACCTCCTCAGTTTGTTTGTGCAATAAATAAAAGCAAAGTAGATGTCCTACATCTACAAATGTGCAGGACTGGTTTTTTTTCCTCAGGAAAGTTTTCCAAATTTTTAATTTCCTAATATTTATGACCTTATTTCATGCAGTATACTTGTATGATTAGATTATAATTTATTCTAAAGGCCAAATTTCTTCATAGTTTAGAGCTAATTCAATTAGCATACTCTAATTATTAATAATCTCTGTTGCATTACTGTGAGGATAATTTTTTTAATTTAGCTGATTTTTTTTGTGAATTGTTCTTGCTAAGGAAATGTGCTTTATTCTCATAGGTAGATAGTATCTCTTGTAGTATAGCAACACATGCCAGGAAGTGCCTGTCAAATAGTCAAAAGCTGCTCTTGGATAGAAACCAGTATTTAAATATACAATGTATTAATAGCTACATCTGACAACAATTCTCTTGGAATTAGTGTCACTGCCAGCTGGATGAGAACAAAATATGAATGAAGAAAGTGCTTCTGCTTCATCCAAGCTGCAACCTGATAGTGTTCCAGCAGGGCAAGCAGTTTCATGAAGGTCAAACTATCTTTTTTTGTGGAAGGAATTTCCTTGTAGACCTCAGGATTTTCCTTCATGCACCTTCAAAGTTACAAGTGAAGCTATGCTTGTTGAAATGCAGCTCTAGCTCCAAAAGTCTCATGATAGTGTCTTTGATGATTCTAAGGTCTGGTGAGAGATGTACACACTTTAGAAATGTGTTAGACTTCACAGGTGGTTCAGCTACCTGGAATGGCTTTGATCCCAAAGATAGAAATGAATAAGAACAGGAACGATGCGTCAGATTCACTGTTCAACTTAAGTACATTGTGTTGGGCTACGAGGTCACAATTTAAAAGTGTGAGACTCTCAGATATGTTGCATCTGGAAAAAGGCAATAAAGTAACTTTCCACATGACTCACTGAGAAACTTAAATTCAGTTGGTTTTGACGTGCTCAGACTTTGTTCTTATCCAGGCCCCAGGGACAATTAGTTACCTATAATTATTTCCACATATTTACATTTTCTCCAAACAGAAATGAAACAGGAAGGTTGATTATGTGATTTCATCTATTGCTGGAATACTTCCAGTTTCATGTGGACTACCTTTCTGTGAGGGCTACACCTTCAGTTACTTTGTGAGGGTGAATAGAATAGAATAGAATAGAATAGAATAGAATAGAATAGAATAGAATAGAATAGAATAGAATAGAATAGAATAGAATAGAATAGAATAGGCCAGAGTGGAAGAACCGGGATAACTTCCCTTGTCCTGCTGGCCACTCTTTCTGATACAGGCCAGGATGCCATTGGCTCTCCTGGCCTCCTGGGCACACTGCTGGCTCATGTTCAGCTACTATCAACCAGCACCCCCAGGTCCCTCTATGCCTGGCTGCTCTCCAGCCACTCTGTCCCCAGCCTGTAGTGTTGCCTGGGGTTATTGTGGCCAAAGTGTAGAACCCTACACTTAACCTTGTTAAATCTCATCCCATTGGCCTCTGCCCACCCATCCAGCCTGTCCAGGTCCCTCTGCAGGGCCCTCCTACACTCCAACAGATCAACACCTCCTCCTAACTTGGTGTCATCTGCAAACTTACTGATGATGGACTCAATCCCCTTGTTCAGGCCATCAATAAAGATATTCAACAGGATTGAGCCCAGCACTGATCCCTGGGGCACGCCACTAGTGACANACCTGCCCTTCCTAAACCCATGCTGGCTGTGCCTGATCCCTTGGCCATCCTGTAGGTGCTGTGTGATTGCACTCAAGATGACCTGTTCCATAACCTTGCCTGGCACTGGGGTCAGGCTGACAGGTCTGGAATTTCCCAATTCCTCCTTCTGGCCCCTCTTGTGGATGGGCACCACATTGGTCAGATTCCAGTCTTCAGAGACCTGTCCAGACAGCCAGGACTGTTGATAGATGATAGAGATCAGCTTGGCCAGCTCATCTGCCAGCTCTCTCATCACCCTAGGATAGATCCCACCTGGTTCCATGGACTTGTGAGGATCCAAGTGCCTCAACGGGTCCCTTACTGCTTCCTCTTCGATTACAGGGGGACTATACTGGTCCCTGGCTCCATCTGCCTGTTCGGGAGGCCACCTGTCCTGACAATAATCTGTCCCACTATCGAAGATTGAGGCAAAGAAGGTGTTGAGTACCTCTGCCTCTTTCTCATTTTTGTTACTGTATTCCCCTTCGCATCCAGTGAAGAGTGGACATTGTCCTTGACACTTCTTTTGCCACTGATATATTTATAAAAACATTTTTTGTTCACCTTTACAGCAGTGGCCAGTCTAAATTCTAAGTGGGCTTTTGCCTTTCTAATGGTTTTCCTACAAGAGCTAGCAATACCTTTAAACTCTTCCTGGGGTACTTCCCCTTTTTTCCAGAGGTGATATCCAGTTGTTACAGGGGCACAGAATACTAAGGTTTTTTTATTCCCTAATTTCAAAACTGATAGAAATTTAGTACTGAGTGTTCGTAATAATGCTACATTATGCGTAGTTAAATGCCTGAAGATGAGATTCAAAATACTAGGGAGTACTTTCCCAAAGGAAATGGTGGAGAGTGGAGCAGCCTGGGACAAAATACACTGATTAAAAACCATGGGAGAAAGAAAAGATTCCAAGAAGCATGTTCTGCAAGGCTGACTTGAGGAATGCTTTACTAATGGGCTACGTGTGACAAGTCATGAGTAATTTCCTGCTCCCTGTTCTTGGCAGTTTATTGAGGGAAGAGAGTAACACAACAGCAACAGCTTTCTTGCTGAACTCTTCCTCTCTTCATAAAGTCTTGGGTTTGGTTTTTTTTGTGTGTGTGTGTTTTTGTTTGTTTGGTTGGCTGGTTTGGGTTTTTGTTTGTTAGAGTTTTTTTGAGGGGTCGGTTGGTTTTCTGTAAGGTTGGTTTCTTAGTGGGTGTATGCATTTGTTTTGTTGGTTGGTTGGTTTGTTTGTTTGGGGCTGTTGCTGTTGTTTAGGGTTTGTGAGTTGATCTTCTGGACAGGATTTTGTTCCCTTTTAAGAACAATTGAGCTCCAGATAGCTCAATCTGCTGTTTTTAGAAAACTGCTCAATTCTGTTGTTTTCTAAAACATAAAGGGGGAGATTTCTGTTTATTTGTAAGACAGGAGCTGTCTATGAGCTCCACCCTGGCAGACTTTTCTGAAAATAGTCTTGCAAGCAAACTCGTTGCTTCTTTCAGGTTCTGTATTCAGTAATGTTGCTTGCAGTGTCATGCTGACAGAATGGTTGCTGTCCTTATTGACTTTCAAGTCCTGAAGCATTACCTGTGAGGCCATACTCTGAGCATGACATGTTTAGGAAAAACTGTCAGCATTTTGTGCTGCTATAAGACCCTGAGTTCTGCAGACTTTTTCAAGGTGACTTTTCTCCTGTTAATAAACTTACTCCATCAGACCTATGGACTCTTGCCTAGACTGTTTCTGAAAGTAGTATGTATCTTGCTGAGTTGGGGAACAGAAAGAGGAGTTTTGCCACACGAGGATATTGTCAGCAAATTATAGAACAC
Source organism: Psilopogon haemacephalus (assembly GCA_013396835.1). Classification (NCBI taxonomy): domain Eukaryota; kingdom Metazoa; phylum Chordata; class Aves; order Piciformes; family Megalaimidae; genus Psilopogon; species Psilopogon haemacephalus. The sequence continues at coordinate 343,590 of VWZI01003287.1, read as the reverse complement.
CAGGCTCTGATTTAGTCAGCCAGCCATGACAAACACTTGGTATTTGCCGCTCTTTTTATTTTGAAGTTAATGATACTTTTAAAGGATACTTTTTGCATGTGTGTGATATGGCATTGTCCTCTGTGCCCACACAGAGTATTTGGCTATGCATATATCTATTGCTCCAGTGATCAAATGATAGATCTATACCAGATATAAATGCGTACATTCGTAAATGTGCAAAGGAAATGCTGAAAACTGTTTGCTAGGTGTCTAGACAGATACAGTGGGCAAAGTAGTTTCAGAGCCATATGAACTAACATAAATCACACCTCCTTTACTTTATGGATGCATAATGCTAGCTTCTTTGTATTTTCTGTGTTTATATTCCTGTTACCAGACAAACTGAAAGAAGTCAATATGGAAACATGGTATGAAAAGAGCTATTTTTATGCTATTTCTAATCAGGAAGACACCAGACACTCTCGGAAACCTGAAAATAAGGCTTGTATTGATGACATTTCTAGTCCTTATATAAAAAATAAAGATGTCTTGAAATGTTTCAAATAAGCATTGGTAATTTTTAATTGTGTGAGCTATTAAGTCTAACAAGGTTAGACTTGAGTGACCTGTTCTAGTGGGAGGTGTCCCTGCCTATGGTGGGAGGTTGGAAATCTATGATCTTTGAGGTCCCTTCCAACTTAAACCATTGCATTATTCTATAATTCTAAGGTTCATGGACTGCTATATAATTGTCATATTGTTGTGGTTTTGTATAGTCTTATCAGATATGAGGTATAATTGCCCAGTGTAGTTAGTAGCACCAAAGTTATTAGCTTCTTAATTCAAATTTTATACTTCTCTTATGTTTTAGATGCCATTTTAATATTTTATTTTCTCTTCCTTTCTTTTATTTGCAAACTAATATGAGCAAAAAGGAGAAGAATGCAGACACCTGTCATGGTTTCAGCTGAGATGGAGTTTATTTTCTTCTTAGCAAGTCTCTCGGTAGTTAGAATAGTTCTGTGTTTTGGATTTAGTATGAGATGAATGCTGGTGATGAACTGATATTTTAATTTGTAGCTAAGGAATCAAGAACTTTCTAACTGCCCATGTTTTGCTAGTGTGCAGGAGCACAAGAAACTGAAGGGGGAGCACAGCCAGGACAGCTGGTGCAAACTAGCCAAAGGGATGTTCCATACTACAGGATGTCATTCTTGGTATATAAACTGGAGGGATGTGGCTATGGGGATGGATCACTGCTTGGATATTGGTCAGTGCACTATGAACAATTGCATTGTGCATCACTTGTCTTTTCTTGGCTTTTATTTTTCTTAGTTATATTATTTTTGATTACAGTTATTGGTATTACAATCATTATTTCCATTATTAAAGTGTTCTTGTCTCAGCCTATAAGTTTTTTCCCCCCAGTTCTCTACCCTGTCACATCAAGAGGGGGAAGGAGTGAGTGACTGGTTCTTAGTTGCTGATTGGGGTTAAACCATGACAATAAGTAACTGCTTAAGCTATGTAGAAGAAATTGCAGGCTTATGATATAAGGAGGGCCTCTGACATGTATGCTTTTATGCATTTAATTTCGTCTTGCAGAGCCATAATAGTTTTGAAAGTAACATGTGAAACTGCTGACTTAACTACTATTTTGTCTCCAGCCCACTTTGGTACTTCTTTTGTCTGGACAGAGTTTAGAAATCAATTTTTTTTTAAACTCTCTCAATTCACAAATCCAATCGCTGCTAAATATCTATGCAGCTACATCTTGGCTCTGAGATTCGTTGGTTTCTTTTGATCTAGCTGTTTGCTTTCCTTTGCTGTTTCATGCAGTTAAATATTCTGACAGCTCCATGACATAACAGGGACTCTGCCTCTGGTGGAGCATAGAAGTGAGTGAGTCCTTATGTAGAGTCTCACATCAGAGTCCTGTGCCCTCGTCCATCTGTACTTTCACAGCTTCCTGAAAAGATAGTTTCCTAGGAGCATTCTCTTAAATTTTAGAGAAACAAGTCAGACCCTGATTGCCATGGGTTTAAAAGAGCCAACAGAATGAGACTCTTTCAAATTAATTGGAGAGAAATGAAGACTTGTATTTGAAAGGAAAGATACAGAAAAAAGTTACAGAGTAAATATAGGATACATAGAGACCCCCTTGAATCTTCCCCCAACCCAAAACTAACCTACAATCCCTGGTCTCCAATCTTCCTCCCCCAGCACCTCTGCCACCCATAGGCCCAAACAGAGCCTCTGGAGACCACAAACAGGCTCACCCCTTACATGTTTACCCCAACAAGTAGCTCCTGCCAGACACAGCAGACAGGAGGGAGAGGAAAGGAGAGAGTGCTGGCTGTGATGCCATCTTATAAAGAGATAGCAGAATTATGGGATTGAATAACAATATTACACTTTCCTGTTTCCACACCTAGATTTCTCTAGTCTCTAGAGGATTTTGAACCCTATAATTCCCAGCCTATGACACTGATCCATAATGTGTTACTGTTTGGAATCAAGTGAGAGGTCTATTATTTGTAGGATTGAGATGTTATAAAAAATTCAGAAATATACTGAAGATGATAATTTGAAACTGTAGTCAGTAAAACCAGACTAGAACCAATGACAATCGCTCAAAATATGACCATTTAAATAGATTATTATGTGGATGAAGAATCTGCCAAACACAGTGAGTAGTACCTTTCAAGCTATGGGTCTAAAACAGAAAGCTTCCCAAAATGTGCATATGTATGCATATTTGCATACGTATATGTACGTAAAAAGACAATAATGAAGACACCAACTGGAAGTCACTTCTAACCTCTGATTTGTAAGTCAGTAGGAAAGTTCTATTTTGCTATGGCTCCACTTCATAGCCTTGATTAATTTTTACTCCCTGAGATCCTTTGTCAATCCGACACCTTGTGAAGTGATCCTTTACAACAATCCTGAAGAGATGTAAGATGTTGCTACTTCAGAGCAGTAACATTTTTCTTTCCTGGAAATAAGTACATGAGGACAAGAACAAGGGCACAGCTGTCCTAAGGACAGGCAGTATTAGAGAATAAAAGCTACTTGGAAGCATTCCAACATTATTTCTGCCAGCTTCCTCTTTAAGAAACCACCGTGGAAACAGCTAGATGGTATTTAGAGAATTGTCATTTAGAGACTGTTTCTAGTTGAAAGAATAAAATGATACAGGAAATGGTATAGAACAAAGGGGTGGAATGTTGTAGGTTAAGGGAAATTAGGAGTTAATTGATGTAACCATAAAGTCCTCCAGACACTAGAGTCCCAGTGGGATGGGCAGCCTATCCCATAGAGAGGCCCAGGATATTGTAATCTGATAATCTATTCTGTTTTCCTGTATCTCCCTATATAAGGGAGTTCACTGCTAACTTTCTCTCTCTCCCTTCTCTCTGCTCTCCAAGTGTGCTGTCACAGGCTGTTATCTCCTGGTTTGTGGGGGAGAGCAACCTTCTCTGGGCCCTGACTGCCAAGCTAATTTTTAGGTATACCACTGTGCACGTTAAGGCCTGTGGAGGGGCATTGAGACCTGTGTTTTGGCCTGGTTGGAGGAAAGGCTTTGGAAGGTTTTGGTCTAATGACATTGTGGTAAGCCCAGGTTGGAGGACTGGGCCAAGTCTGAATATGAATTTGTGTGTTTTGTGTTTCTGTATGTATTTGTGAATAGTATTTCCATTTAAACTTCCAATCCAGTGTGGAGCATTTTTATTTTACTCCTTCTATTTCCTTTGGAATTACCAAAAAAAAAATATATTTCTAAGGATTTTAACATGTTTAGGTGGTTTTACTTGTTCAAATATGCAGGGCTGTTTCTTCTTGGAATGTAGCATTGCTTTAAAGCTACCATGCTGTTCAATTTCCTGCCTGTGATGTTGCAAAAAATATGCTGCCTCTAACTCTCTGCAGACATTTATCTCAGTAATACTAGCTGAGGGCTTTATTATACTGTGTCAAACTTCTTTTCCTCTCTTATTCATTTTTAAGGTGATTATTTTCCATTTGAATGGTCTTGAAACTCATCTGTTTGGGAAAGTCCAGCATAAAACCATTAAGTGTCCCTTAAACTTATTATGAAAAAGTAAACGGAACATTGACTTTGTGCTGGCCTTTGCCAGATGGGTACATTTTACCTTCTGCTCCAGCTCTTGATTTATAAGACACATTTGTCAAACAACACTCAGGTATAATAATGGATGTGTTGTACTTTCTTTAAAACTCAGGTAGATCACTGAAGAATTACTAAATGATTCACCAGTGGGTTGTATTTTCTTTACAAGGCATTGAACAGGTATATCTCAGCAATCACTTATGGCCATAGCCATCCACCATGGGCATACTATTCATACTACTCATGAACACTTTTCACATCCCTTCCTTATTCCTACTGTCACTGTGTTCCAGGATAGAGAGGACAACTTCACTTGTCCAAGGAAACTGAGGTGGAAACCCAGGTCAGCCTTTTTCCTCATGATGGTTTTAGCTTGTTCTAGTTTGTCCTTTTGAAATTGGTAACTGATAATCATGGATCCTTTAGACTTTCTTCACTCCAAAAGCTCCAAAATATCTCTCCAGCTTCCTAAGCGGTTTCTTACATCTAGAACAAAGTTAACAGCCCTATCAGATTTGACATTAGAGTGAGAAATCACCTGCAACTGCAGCTCACAGGGACCTTGTTACAAACCAGCTCCATCTAGCTGTAAAGATGGTGTCATCTTAAATATTGCGGAGGAAGAAGTGGAATGAAAATAAATGGGCTTTGGGAAAAAAAAAAAAAAGGAGAAAAAGAACCAAAACATTCAATATGTTTTAATCCTCTCAAATTTCAGTCTGTAGTGATGTACATGGGGACCTCTGTTCACAAATCCTGTTAGCAAACAATGGGATTTACGTATGTAGTTCCCAAGACACCACTTTCAAAGCTGTTCTCCTTCATTTCACTGCAGCAGAATCAGTTCACAGTACATAAAATTACTCATGGAAAAAAAAAAATCTTTTGGGAATATCAATAGTGCTTTCCCACTTTACAGCCTTTTTTAAACAGCTGTATCAGAAAAGAATTCTCTGACTTCTAACACTATATAACTTGCATTCATTTTCTAAGTAAGCACTTGCCAATTCACTTCTCTGTGTTCATATGCTGGTTTCTGAAACTAGTTTGCCTCCCTTGATTCCTTTGTATAAAAGAGTTTGTTTTGGTATTGTGGTTTTGTTGTTGTTTTTTGTTGACACACATTTTTTTTTCAAATTCTAAATCCAGACTCGTGTTTATGAGAATTGGTCAAAACCAAATGTTAGCAAAAACAACTTGGTGAGGATAATGGGAATGTTTTGGAAAATAATACTTGTCCTTACTTGTTAAGGGGAGACAAATTTCATTGTAAATTGCCAATAAATCGATTTGTCATTTCTGCTTTCTTCAGTAAGAACCACTCACTTTAAAAATAGTTAAAACATACTTAATGGATCTTGTTTCTTTGAAAGTTGTTACAGAATGCTCTGCAGTAATACTATAAGTCAGTGCTTCCCTGTCAAAATATGCAGGTAAGTTTGCTTTAGTTACAAAATGCCTTTTTTTATTTATTCATCTTTTCTACAGATATTGCTGGTTAATCCATTCCATTTCCCCTTGTTCTGAAGAGAGTATCAATGCTTTAAAATTTGCTGCCTCTTACAGGTGCTGAGTTTGCACTTAGCCAGAAGAGTAGGATCTGTGGGGCTAGAAATAGCACAGGAATACTGGAATTATTCTACCATATCATGCTAATATAACCATGCTAATATGGGGTCAACATTTGCCAACAGTTACTAATTTTCAGGGAACTAAGTGTGAAAGATGTGATGTGAAAGGTTGTGTTAGTAGACAGGAGATGCTAGTCTCAGGTCAGCTACTGGTACTCTGACTTAAGTAGCCATTACTGACATCAGAAGTGGCAATAAAACAGGAATAATGAACATTATCCAGAACATTCTGCCTCAGAGTCAGCATCCAGAGAACCATGTAACTAGTCCAGTAATGAGTGTCAAGGGCTGAAACTGCCCATGGCCAGCTTCATCATCTTTGCAAAGGCATGTTATAATCCTGACTACAAATCACAGAATCACAGCATCACAGAAACATCCAGGTTGGAAAAGACCCTTAGGATCACCAAGTCCCACCTAGAACCCTACTCTACAAGATTCACTTTAAACCATAGCCCTAAGCACCACGTTCAAACGACCCTTAAATACATCCAAGGTCAGTGACTCAACCACCTCCCTGGGCAGCTCATTCCAGTGCCGAGCACTCTCTCCATGGAAAACTTTTTCCTAATATCTAATCTAAACCTACCCAATCTCTGCCTGAGGCCATTCTCCCTTGTTCTCTCTCCAACTACCTGTGAGAAGAGACCAGCACCAGCCTCTCCACAACTTCCCTTCAGATACTTGTAGACAGCAATGAGGTCTCTCCTCATCCTCCTCCTCTGCAAGACAAACAGCCCCAGCCCCTCAGTCATAAGATTTATTCTCTAGGCCCTTCACCAGCTTTGTTGCCTTCATCTGGACCTGCTCCAGCACCTCCACATCTTTCTTGTATTGCAGTGCCCCAAACTGAACACAATACTTGAGGTGTGGCCTCACCAAAGACAAGTACAAGGGAAAAATCACCTCCTTACTTCTGCTGGTCACAGTATTTTTAACAAAAGCCAGAATGCTATTTGCCTTCTTGGCCACCTGAGCACATTGCTGGCTCATATTCAGCTGTCTGTCTATTATAACCCCCAGACACTGAGAAAAAAAATGAGTAATTTTGGTTACAGTGGTGACTGGTCAAGAGTTTAATGAAGAAGACTTATGAAGAGCTGCTGAGGGAACTGGGTTTGTTTAGCCTGGAGAAGAGGAAGCTAAAGGGAGACCTCATTGCTTTCTACAACTACCTGAAGGAGGTTGTATTAAGGAGGATGTTGATCTGTTCTCCCAAGTAACTAGTGATAGGGTGACAGGAAATGCCATCAATTTGGGCCTGGGAAGTACACCTTAAATCAATGTTATAAGAATTATAGCATATTATAGCTGAAATAAACTCAAGGCATGTTTTAGGAAAACAAGCTGGAGTAGTAAATCAGATGATCTTAGAAATGTAAATATAATGCCCAAGGTGTAACTTTTACTTATTCTCTCTCTTCTTTCTTTTCATTTTCATTCTTTAATTTTTCATTTTCTTCTTCCAACAACACTTCATATGAAGCTTCACAGAATAGAATATAATTTTTTTCCCCGTCTCTGGTTAATACATCTTGCAGAGCCATAGCATGGAGCTTCTAACAATACCTTAGGAGGTCGTGGTAATGGTATGGTGCTTGAAGCAGGGGATAAAGTTTATTACTATCACTTCAAATTAAACTATAGCTTGCTTGTAGGGAAATAAGTATAAATATTTAAGCAAATAAGTGCATTGCTCAATCTATTTAGTGATCTGTTATGAAAACCAGGATATATTTATCAGATGTTCTACCACTGGTCATAGTCTCTGAGCTCACAGCTACCTGAATTTGACTGATCATGAGCCCTTAAACAATGAAGTGTGTTTTGTTATAAAAATTCCATTAAATATTTAACAAGTTTTTGTCAGCTGGATTTACAGGGGCTTTCATGGGATAATGAAACCCCTCTGATAAAGAGACCACACTGAAGGTGGTAGAATTTGACAATCAGACAGATTATTTGATTCATATTGGAGCTGATGGCCTTGAACGATGAAAAGAGTTATTTTAAGAAGTAGAGAATTTCCACTGTTCATTGTTTCCATGGAAAAGTAAAAGCCAAGTCATTCATGAGTTGCAGTATGCCACAAAAAGTGTAAATAAAAAAGACTTAAAAGGAGGAACTTTGAAGGAAGGAAATTCCCTTCTGAACATGGAACAGAGCTGCATTTATCACCTCTTCACTTTGTTGTCATGGATTCATTATTTATCTGATTCCTTCTCTAGCTTCCTCAGAATAGTTTCTTTTATGAGGAAAAGGTCTGATATGCCAAAAATGCCCCCGAAAGCCTTAGAAAGTTTTTCCACATGTGCAGTCCTCCTGATTACCTTTTCATTTCCAGGTAACTTATTTACAGTGTTGATTTTGTTTTCTCTTCAGAAATAAAGATATGAAGATGCTTTAAACCAACATTCAGTTCTCAGGAATACCAACATATTCTCCTATTTGAGAATGCTTGGGTTGGTTGATGATCCTCTGAGAGGGCTCCTGGAAGACACTCCATGCCTTTAATTCCCTGGCATTCTAGGTCTGGCTCAAATGTGAATACCTTAATCCATCCTCAAGAGACAGAGTAGAATAATATATCACCAGATGTGCTGAAACTGTGTTCAGACTCTTCAGGTTCATATTTAAAGGGAGGAAGGTTGAGAAAAAAAGCACCTAGACTCCTAATGCTAAGTTCCTCACTAGTTTCTTGACCTTGGCATGAACTCATGCTCCAGTATATCTGAAAATCCTTAAGAAGTAAAGGTAGGTCACACTTTAAAAACAGAATGTATGGGTCACTGACTCCAGTTTCAGTAGGCTCAATGATTTGGACACATCTACAAATTTTAAAACTTTGTTATTAAAAGTAGCCAGTCCTCTCCATAACCTCTAACACAAGCACGCTGAAAAGACCTGGCCTTTTGAAAACTAGGGTCCTTGTGAAAAGCCCAAACTGAGCAATCCAAAACCCAGATTTTGTTGAAAAGCTCAGCCCATAAATTCTCTGCTGAAAAAGCTATTGCAAAGAATGAAACCTCATTTTGGAAAAATATTTTACACTTTGTCCCATTTCTTTTGTATCTCTAGTAAGGACTAAGGCTTTTGACTAGAATTCACTAATTATGAGTTTCACATGGTAATTACTTTTAAAAGTCATTGACAGTTTTCTGGGCAGTGGAGTTACTTTGTTTGTTTGGCACTTGTTGCTTTGGTGGGGGCTTGGTTGTTCGTTTCAGGTTTTTTTGTGGTTTGGATTTTTTTTTGTTTGGTTGTTTATTCTTGCCATTTCTCTTGCCAAAGAGAAAGTAATTTTGAATATGGGGACAAGCTGGGATGGGACATTGAATTGAACTGAGCAAAGTGTGAGACTGCGTATCTAGAGGAATGATGTTGAGTGCTAGGGCCAGGATGTATGAAGATTACAGTTAATATTATAAACAAAAATTTAAAATTTCATTAGAGATTGAATGTTTTTTGGTTTATGCATTGTTAAGCATAATTAATGTCACAGAAATCTCAGGAGGTCTTTAATCTGAATTTCTGCACAAAATGGGATCAGCAAATAGCTGTAATGGAGGGACAATTAATTAATGAAATATGATATTTTTCAAAATTAATATTGTTTATTAATTTTGATATTCAAAGCTCTTACCACCTCCAGCCACTAATTTCAATAATAACTGGTTCATTTGCAATGGTCATGGAATGCATTGCATAAGGGAATAACTAGATCTAGTAATAACTATCAATATATAAACGTTAATTGAACTGAACGAGAAGGTTCTTGTGGTCAACTGTCCTGCTAGATGGACTCAAGGCTTCTTCCTGCTTACGGCAGAAGGCTATGTGGATTTCAAGAAGCTTCAGATATTTACTCACAAATATTATTTCTCCCAACTCGCAGGGTTAGCAACAGTTTAAGACAGTACTCAAGTGCTCTTGGGGAATTCTGTCCATGGCCTTGCTGGCCACTGAGATTTCTGATTCTTCCCAGGCTCCACATGATGTTGGTGAAAGGAGTAGACAATCTTTGACCTGGTTCTTCTTGCCTCCCAACAGCTGGAAACTTGCAGAGGGGCAGGCAGGATGTTTGCGATGTGCAATCTCAGCATGGTGTCACACTGGCTATGCAGGCATATTGCATGAATGTGAATACAACTATTCCTGTTAAACTTGAAGCAGACAGTTTCCAGGCTATTCAGCAGGCTGAGTTATAGCTTAATGCTATAAAATATAAGGCATTATCACTGCCAATGGCAGAGAACCATAAAGGCAGGCAGCAGCAGGCACAGATACAATGGCAGAACATGTTGTGTTACCTGTTCATCTGTTTTAATATCAATGTCTTAGACTAATGGGCCTTTGGTCATAGTTTAGATATATTAGGTGAAGCCACAGGCTTGATATACCCATATTAGAGAAGAACACAGGCCCTGCACAAGGTTGGCACAAGCCAAACACATGTACTTTGTTTACCACAGAATGCAAGCAGGACCCAAACAAGTTTGGGCAAGCCTATGTCCTTAGGCTCCATGGCTCCAGGTATTTTGTCCTCTTTCCTGCAGATGCTTCTCCCCAAAACAGAAGGTGAGTGGAAAAACATGTCAGGGCAAAACAGCACATGTATAGGCCTATTTTGACCTGTCAGGTCTGCCATGACAATAGCTCAGACTGTTATTTGGGGCTTTACGCAGTCAAGCTTTGAAAATCTAAGAATGAAGACTAGGATAAGAATGAGGATTTGTGTTTAAAGTAAGTCGTGCTCAGATTTGTATCTTCTTGGTCTGAACAGAGACAACTTCATCCCTTTTATATATGTCTGTTACGTGATCATTGCTTCCTTGTCTGAAGTCAAATGCTTATTTGAGCATGCTTTTTTGTCTTCCGAAAAATGTCAACACCCTGTCTACAGGAATTTGGAGATAAGACTTGATTTGTTTGTGAGCAGTTCTTGAGTGAAAAGAATGTTAATGACAAAAAAAAATGACACTTCGATATGTCTGGACTAGAAGGCTCTTGAGCGCAGATAAAGCCACACATGTGATGGATTGATTCAAAACCAATTATAGTTTCTAGGTGTTGGAAAGGAACTGAGACCCTTTAAGAATCAAAAAAAAACCCCACAACTTCTTATACCACTGCTGACTATTCTGTTTTAATACTTTTTCCTATGTATTAGCTAATTTACTGTGGGAATGTCAGCCTCAGAATCATGGTAACGAAATTCCACTCCTGTTCTGGATCCAAATTACTCCATCCCATCATGCCCAGAGGCATTATCAAGTGGGGAAAAAAAAATCAAAGTCTAAGAGATAATCCTGCAGAAAAAAAAAGCTGAGGTCCTACCTAACTCTAATTTATACCCAAAGGGTGCTTGCTTGATAGTTTGCATGCTGGAGAAATTTTAGTCTCAGTAGAACCCTCAGAGAATCTTGTATATGGAAGTTAAATAGGCTTACAAGCTACCATGATTTTCTCTAAAGGCAAACTGCAAGCTGAAGGGCCTGCAAAAGAACTAGATTCCCAAGGAAAAAATGAAGAAATCTCCTTGACAGATTGATAGCTGAGAGATGAGTGAGAAATCACTTTGACTTCATTCAGAGTAATGGTAGCTAACCACGAGTTATTTTATATTTTTCTTTGTGAGTCACAGAAAAATTCTTTGTGAATAATTCGTGCCGGGATTGCATTAATAGGGTGTTATTTTACTTTTATCTGTGCTTGTGCTAATAGGACAGCTGGCAAACCCTACAACATTCAGCTGCAGATGAATAGGTTCTGCAGTATCCTCACAGTATGTACTGTTGTAACACAGTGCCACAAAATTGCTTGGACTGGTGGGTAGCTGGCAGTGCAGTGTGTGCGTAATGTTTTCCAATGAGTTGGATGGTCCTTGGCAAACACCAGGACAGTGGAGATGTTGTCTGAGCACAGGCATCTTCTAGCAAAACTGTAACACAGAATTGAAGGGAGAGTTGTTTTCAAAACTGTATTTTTCTGGCTGCAACCAAGATAAGTCTTAATGTGGTGGATCATGAACTTCTTTTTTCCAATTAAAATTCACCAGACCAGCTCAGATGGCTTGGAAGCAAGATAAAGCTATATTTTACAGCAAAGCTAAATTTACAAGCATATATACAAAATATATTTACATGCATTTACAGTTATATACAATTCAGAAATAATACAGAAATCAAATATTTCCCTAACCCCAGACAAAGAAAGCCCAGAAGGGGCCAACGCCACCCTCTCTCTCTCCAGATAGAAAACAACCAGCAAGGCATACATGTTATATGGTCAGCCAAGGTTAGTGGAAGAGATTAGAGAGAGAAACAATGAGAACCAGTGCCTGAGAGCCAAGAACAAATTGTTTATACACTGACTTTTCATACCTCTTAGCAAACCATTGAATGATACAGACTTTATTGTTTTTTTACAGCCAGTGCCCTGCTCATTCAGATTCTGTACCAATTTCTCTTATTAGAATATTCCAGTAAACCTTAAACCACTACACTTAAAAAAACATATATCAAAAATATATCACCAGAACCAATGGGAGGACATTAGCCTTTCCTCTGAAAAGCCAGCACACCCATTGTTTCACTTTGAAATCCAGCACCACAAATACAAGTGCACAATATTTCTGCATAACGCAGTTTGTATAGCAGCTATCAGTATTGTTGTGACAATTAACATTCTTGATTCCAGACTTGAGATTGTGTGTAGTTTCATGAAAAGGTAACTGATTATCCATGTTTTGTTCCCTAGGGTGAATCAAATGAGTGTTTTAAAGCCTATGATAGATGAAAATTACAGTTTTTCTACGCAGCCTCAGAGTGATTTCAATATTGCATGCAACACAGAAGGAAATATGTATCTCCTGCAGAATTCTGGCAGAGATACAAGCTGTCCACATGAGGCTGGTGGGTTGTTGGGGTTTTTTTTGGGTAGGGTTTTGTTTGTTTGTTTGTTTGTTTTAGTCTTAAATTAGAAGCTGAGGTTTTATGTGGGAGAGAATCTATAGCAGGCCTTTGCTGTCAGAGTTCAAGGAGAAAAATAAATTTCAGTCTTTTTTCAGGTCATTTGCTGTTACAGGTATGATGGTGTCATCTTTAGTCAAGGCAACTGGCTGCACAGGAGACAGTGTGAACAAGAATTTTACATGCTCAAAAGGGAGGAAGAGGATTTTACTTCTAGTACTTACACTGATCTGTAATCTTGGTCACATCAAAATTTTTCACCTTTTGATCTGGGAAAACATAACACCTCCTTGCCTCACACTGAAATTCTGAGTATTTGTGAATAAATATACTAATGCTTCAGAAAGTAATGTGGTTGTGATGAGCTGAGGAACAGTGGGACATAAATGAAACTGAAGAAGCACAGTCAGATAATGCAGAAATAATGAAAATGGAAAGAATAGAGGGGAAGGCAAGAGCTAGAATGAACAAAATGTTAAGCCAGTAGCAGATGACAAAGAAAAAGAAAGGTGGTCTTTAAAACAGAATAAAGTTTAACTTCCTAAATGCAGATGATGAGATGAAGATTTTAAGTGTAAAAACAAAATGAGATAAAACTAGTGTTGTGAAGGGCAGGAGAATTAATGTGGCCAAGTCAGGGATTATAAAAATAGAATTATTTTATTGCCAGAAACCCCCACCTTGAACTCTACACAGAATTAATTTTTAAATTATTAACAGGTTTCGATTTGATTGGGAAAAATCTTCAAAAGGTGCTATAGACAAATTCAGAAATTTAGGAAGTCAGAAAATGGAAAAGGCTAAGCTATAAACAGCTTTCACCCCGCTAACAATTTTCTAAGGAGAGAATTAAGGGAATAACGGCTTACTCACTATGTTGAGGAGAACGATGCTCACTGTGGAATCCTTGCTGTATTCGTTCTGTGACTTGATTGGTTCTGGCTATAAAATAATATCCAGTTGGGTTCAAAATGCAAGGTTCAATATTTCAAAAATGCGATTACCACGAGGCAGAGCTCTGTGGGAATCGCTGCCTCCAGCAGTGAAGAGGGAAAGCCAAGCTGCTTCAATCCTTCCTTCAGGATACAGCCAGGTAGCAACAGGGAACTGGCTATTAGGAAGGTCTCAGAGGAGCCAGATCCAGTTGCTGCTGGCAGTTCTCTCAAGAGGGACCCAGGACTCGCCGAGCCTGCAAAGCTGCAGGGTAGTGCAGAGTGGAGACTGTCCAAAAGGCAGGGACAGTACAAAACCCAAGAGTGGTCCAAAAGACAGGAGCCATTCAAAAATGTGATGGTTCTAAAAATGAGGCACTTCTTTGGAAGGCAGAGCGAAGTAAACACGGGGAGCTTTTCCAGGTGGGAACCTTCCCACACAGGGCCTATTAGATGTCTTGGCTTGCCCCACCCTTCTGCTGATGGGGGAAGCAAGGGTGGGAGGAAAGCAAAAGCTTGACCCATTATGTCCCCCCCCAAAGTGATTAACAGGTACCCATGGGTATTTAGGTACTTGTTAATGTTAGTCTTAGTCTTGGCCAAATAAGGGTAAGCAAGCCCTGGGTTCATCTAATATGGTCACCTTTGCAAATGTCATTCTGATTGGTGAATCTCTGTGGCCAAAGGAGCCGTTGCACTCGGGCAAGTAATATAAATTGAGCCAAACTGCAAGCAGTAGAGCTACTCTGTCCTTCTCTGCGCTGCTTCTGTCTCACTACTCTGCCTCAGTGTGTGCTCCTCTGCTCTACATTCTGCTCTGCGGACTGCTTGGCTTGGACAACGTCATCTGCTTTGCCTCCATCAGGTGAGCTTAGCCCTGATGTTTTGGGCTTGAACAACCTGAAAACTTAAGTGCCTGAAGTTTCCCAGGAAAAGGCATTAAATGCCTCACAACGTGATGAGGAGTGCCACCGACATTGTGTTCTCTGCATATCTGCAAGAGATCCTGCCTGTACCTCTGCAAACCTCTATGCCAAGAGGAACCAGGATCAGGTCTGCCTCTTTTCCAGCACTCTGCTAAAGTCAGGAAAGATCCGGAAGCCTCTCAATGGCTATGATATGCTGAGCAGCTCCAACACTGCCACAAAGGAGCAAGGGACTATGTTTAAATTTTACTCCACTGCTGTGAGTAAAACAGACTTTCCCTAGGGCTCCAGGATGCCTATTTATAAGTGAGGCAAAGTCATTTGCGGCTAAACTTTTTACAATATTCTGATTTTCCTAAATTACTAAATTGCCTGTATGCATCCTTTTGATGATTTTTCCCAGCCAAATTAGGACCCAAATTTAACTAATTTGTACATAGTTTGTGGGCAGAGCTTTTGGAAAGAAAATAATTACATATTTTATAATTCCTGCCTCATTAACTGCCCACAATCAATTCAATGGGAACTTTCTGGTGGGAATGACTATTTATGCCTTTTCGGACAAGATGTTCATTTGCCAATACATGGGGGGCATGAAAACTCAGCCAATACCAGATCAAATCGCTGCATAGGCTGGCAGCACAAGCCTCAAAATATGCAAAAAGGGCACTCTGCTGTCCCCGCCTTGCAAGCCCACAGGACAGGGGCAGGGAAGCAGTTTCATGCCTTTTTCTCCTGTCCAAAACCCATAGGGAGTGTGGAGAGAGAGAAGGAAGGAATCTGGGGTGTCCAGGACAGCTAGACAATAAGAAAATCCATATGTGAAAAAAAGGAATTTGAAAAAGAATGATGTGTAGTTTAGAGTAATAAAACATAATATTTATTTGTTTTACTTGACTGCTTCTGATGCTATGGAGGGACAACACTTAGCTATTCTATACAAAAATATCACAGCAATATGAGAGGCATCTCTTGACTGTTATTAAAGGAGTTTAGATGTGCTGTAGAATGAACAGAGACTTTTCCTTATGATTTCAAGTCCCTGTCTGGACTGGAAAATGGGTTTTGGTTTGTTGTTTTGTTTGGGTGTTTTTGGTTCTTTTTCTGTTTTTATTTTGTTGTTGTTGTTGGGTTTTTTAAATTTTTCTTTTTTTGATTGCTGTTATGCAGAGAAAAACTGACATAATGACAAAGAGCCCCATGTTATATATTTAAAAATCACCTGCATTTTGGAAGTAAAAAATAAGACACTTACCAACACTTCTTGAATCCCTCAAGTAATACTTTACCTTGTGTTGTTTCTTACAGTATCTTTCCAATGCTTCCTCTGTACAGATATCCAGTACAATCTGATGGATATCAACTAAGTTAATGTCAAACTGATCTCTTTTTCAAGATATTTTTAAGAAGTATTAGCTGCATTCAAACCAAAGAATATGATTTTTATCCTTTCCTTGTCATGCTATTATGCAAATGAAACTGGAAAGCATAAGTTACCTGGGTTTAGCTTTCATAATCCAACAGGTTTGCAAGAGTATTTTCTTCTTCTTGCATCAGCAAAATAACTCTTGATATTAATAGTGTCATCTTCTCACTCTTGAATGTTTCAAAGAACTAAATGTCTTGTGACACTAACTACTGAAAGGTGTAAGTGTAGGTGGCAACTGCTGTGGCTTCATCCAGTTTAATTTCTTCATTCTAATCCTTCATTCTACTTTCTTCAGTGAATCCTTCATGGGAATGCAAGGGCCTCTATCAGTGGTGGTTCAGTTTTTCCACAATGCACTATAGTCCCACCACAGCAGATGTGACCTACTCATGTAATATTTATGGTAGCAGAACATCTGCCTTCAGTAAGGTGAGTCATTCTGCTGTTTATTTCTTTCCTTCTTTTTGTTGTTGTTGTTGTTTGCCTGTTTGTTTGTTTTCCATATTTATGATGAATGCAAACCCAAAGGAAAGGCTTGCCCTTCACCCCCAACTACCATCTTGGAAAGCAAGAAGGACTGGTAAATTTCCGATACTGAAAAAAACTCAGGGAATTAACTGACACTGTTGTTAAAATTGGAAATTAGAAAATGCAATGGTTCTTTCTTTAGGTGAATGTGCAGAGAAGAAATTGCAATGAAAGCCAAAGGGAAGCTAACATTGCCTCCATACACTATTCAAAATCTCAGCTGATCACGGAACTGCATTAAAATATCCATACCGTGGAAATATAGATACACAAGAACAAGTTACTATTGTACCCTTCTTCTCAAAGATTTTCATTTGGCAGGTTTTGGTGAAGTAGAGAATTCTATATATAATCAGCATCTCCTGTTTTGTATGTGGAAATAATCAGACTAGGAAATTAATGTTACAGTTATTAAAAATAATCACCAGAAATAATAGCAATAATAATAATAATCATCATCAGTGGCTTACTGTTAATTATTAGTATAATTTCTGAATCAGTTTTGTAAGGCTTACTGTCTTACTCTCTTCAGAGTATCCATTATTTACCAAAGTGTTTATATGGCTACTTTCTACAATCCTTGCTTCTTTCTCACAAGTTCATTTTTATCTTCTCCCCACTTAAGCTCAGCACATTGCCACTCCTGAATTCACTGTTTTCCGGAGCCTGAAGAACAGTTGGCAGGTAGTGCTTTTTGTGGCTTTTGCATTTCATTCACAGCTAAGTGAATGCTATCAACATAATGGATGTTTCCTCATCAGCTTTTTCAGTTCTATCCTACAGGGCTTTGCTCGTATGAATTCACTGTTGAACTCTGGAAGACCCTACAGGTGACAGCCCTGAGGCTGGAAGAATGGGGGACAGAGTGCCTACTCAGCAAGTTTGCTTATGATACCAAACTGGGAGGCTTGGCTGATACATCTGAAGTCTGTGCAGCCATCCAGTGAGACTTGGACAGATTGGAGAGCTGGGCACTGAGGAACCAAATGAGATTCAACAAGGACAAGTGCAGAGTCTTGCACTTGGGGAGGAATAATAAACTGCACCAGTACAGGCTGGGAGGTGATCTGCTGGAGAGCAGCACTGTGGAGAGGGACCTGAGAGTGCTGGTGGATAACAAGTTATCCACGGGACAGCAATGTGCCCTTGTGGCCAAGGTCAGTGGGATCCTGGGGTGTATTAGAAGTGTGTGTCCAGCAGATCAAGGGAAATTCTCCTCCCTCTCTACTCTACCCTGGTCAGACCCCATCTTAAGTACTGCATTCAGTTTTGGGCTCCCCAGTTGGAGAGGGACAGGGATCTGCTGGAGAAGGTCCAGTGGAGGGCTATGAGGATGATTAGGAGACTGGGGCACATGTCTTATGGACAGAAGCTGAGGGACCTGGGGAGTTTTAGTCTGGAGAAGACCAAGAGGGAATTGTGCCAGGGCACACCCAAGTCTCTGACCCATCGGAGGTTTGAATGGGGTGCGAAACAGTTTTCCTCCCCCCAACCTCTGTCACAGGAGGTTTGGAATGTGGAGTGAAGTAGGTGTGAAGTTCCTTCTCCCACCCCTGTGGGCTTGAACAGGGAAGGAACAAATCATCTCAGCGCATATATATCTGGCAACTGGACACATATTGGCTAGTTGGACCTTGCACGGACCTTGAGAGGGACTTTGAGCCGGACCTTGAGGAGCCTCTGGATGAACGGTGACAAGAAAGCACACAGTCCCCACTTTTGCATCGTCGCTTCCTGGCTTCCTGTTGCAGAGTCCTGCTTTTACAGTAAACTGCCATTGTTCGTGGGAACACCATGGAGTATCCCAGCTTTCCCCTGTGTTGCTTCGTGATACTGGCTTCGCAAAAGCTGTATCTACAGTCATTTTGGACTTTGACAGGCACTGGACTCTCTATGATGTTGATCCACTGCTGGATCATAATTCGCAACTCTGGACACTGCTGCGAAAGAGACTGCCTCTCATTTGTAAATGTGGCAAAGCTGGCTTATGCCCAAACCTTTCCAAATTTTCTGATTTTCCTAAATTACCTGAAAAGCATCCTTGTGAAGATTTTTCCAAAGGAATTACGACCTAGATTTAAACTAGTTTGTACACAGCTTGTGGGAAGGGCTTTTGGAAAGTATAAAAACTACATAATTTATAATTCCTGCCTCTTTAATTGCCCACAATCAATTCAAGGATTTAAAAAATGTTTATAAATATCTGAGGGGTGGGGGTCAGGAGGAGTGGGACAGGCTCATCTCAGTTGTTCCCCGTGATAGGACAAGGACCAAAGGATATAAGCTGCAGCACAGGAGGTTCCACCTCAACACAAGGACGAACTTCTTTACTGTAATGGTCACAGAACACTGTAACAGGCTCCTCAGGGAGGTTGTGGAGTCTCCTTCTCTGGAGACTTTCAAGACCCATCTGGATGCATTCCTCTTTGACCTGAGCTACATTGTATGGTCCTGCTCTGGCAGGGAAGTTGGACTCGATGATCTCTTTGGATCCCTTCCAACCCTTGGCTTCCTGTGATCCTGTAATATAAAACAGGTGTTTTTCCTGGAAATCTAGCTAATGGACCTAACTGATACTTCGTCACTTCCCCTCATCTTATGAATGGCTCAAAGGAACTGTATATTTTGTGATGGGGGGGAAAAAAAGCTACATTACTCTATTTAGGTCATCGGGAGTTTAAAAACTAATGTACTGTACATCTGTAAGGGTGAAAAAATGCACATTTTGAGCTTAGTGGCAACAAGAGTTCTTCCACTTAGATGCTTGTTCTCACATACTGTGTTTTCTGATCTCATTTATTCCATTATTTTATATAAATCATCAATTTAGAGGATACTTTACCAGATTCCAAAATTTAAGAGTTATAATTATCCTTCCTCTCTCTTTGAGGCTGGTTCTATTATCCTTGTAAACATTCCTCTTCTTGTGTTATCTCTCTTGTCTTGAAATTACATTTTATTTCTTCCTTGTACAGACTATTTGACCTGGAAAACTGCCAAAGTCATAGGACATACATCTTGACTTGCAACTTGATCAAAACACTGATGGCAAAAATTTGATTTTGGAGCTGAACAATGAATTGCTTTGAATTGGTTCTGTGTGTTCACTGCACGCAGTGACATCAGTGCTAGACCCTCGCTTTGATGGCTGCACGTTGCACTTGAGGGCTGTGTTGGCTTTGCTGTGGAGAGGATGATAGAATCATAGGATCATAGAATCAGTCAGGGTTGGAAGGGATCACAAACATCACCTAGTTCCAAACCCCCTGCCATGGGCAGGGACATCCTACCCTAGATCAGGCTGGGCAGAGCCTCATCCAGCCTGGCCCTAAACACCTCTAGGGATGTGGCCCCAACCATCCCCCTGGGCAACCCATTCCAGGCTCTCACCACTCTCATGCTGAACAACTTCCTCCTCATGTCCAATCTGAATCTCCCCACCTCCAGCTCCCCCTAGTCCTGTCACCACCTGATAGCCTAAAAAGTCCCTCCCCAGCTTTTTTGTAGGCCCCCTTCAGATACTGGAAAGCCACAATACGGTCACCTGGGCACCTCCTCTTCTCCAGACTGAACAGCCCCAACTCTTTTAGTCTGTCCTCACAGGAGAGGTGCTCCAGCCCTCTGATCATCATCTGTACAATAACGGTGACTTCTTGGGAAGCACAGGTCTCCTCTATTCCTGGAATATAGAACTTTGTCAGCTTTTTGTTCTTCTGGTTCTGGGATCTTTATTTCAATGCACTAGATATTCCAAAGTTAGGTCTAACAAGCAGGGTATGCTGCGTGCAAACTCTGCTGGAGCATGACAGCCTGGAAGGGGAGAGACAGGCTCTGGCATTCATAGTACCGTAATAGAGTAACTCCCTTATGGTTTGACCTTGAAAACATTGCTTATATCCCTGTGCCTACCTTTCCCTTTCTGCGGCATGAGTGTAGTGAAAGGCAATTTTTCAGATCAATGGCTGACAAATTTTACAGAAAGAGCTCCTCTCTTTCCAGGTTAAGAATACTTTGCTGTAAAAGATAAACACGATGAGGGCTCTAACATCTGGCTGTGAATGCTTTGAAATTGGCTGCGCCATTCTATGAGAATGGTTCCATTTAAAAAAATTATTAACTGAAAAACACTGGGAAATAATTGCTGACCCTTGGGGGTAGTTTCCTTCTGAACAGCATTTCTGTGAGTGAGAGCCAAAGAAGATCTAGTCTTAAGCCTTCTGAAACTCTTGTTCTGACTTGGCACTCAGCTGTTGTACTGTTGCCTGAGTGGAGTGTAATTGCAAGCAAAGCCCTTCTGGGACTATCTGACTTTCTGGAGTAAGGAAACCAGCCAGGCCTGTCTTATCATTCTGCAAGCAGAATGATATTCTTTGGAGATTACCAAACAATATAATCTTTCTGACGTTTAGCTTTTCACTTTTCCACTTAGGTAAGTAGCAACAACAGAAAATGCATTTGAAAGCTACAAAAGGATTTTTCATGGAGGACGGAAGAGGTTTTTTACTACTCACATCTCTTGTTTTTTGCATATCAATCTCCATGGCAAACTGTTTGATTCCATGCTCATTGGTATCAGTGACAGTGCCAGAACAGCATCAAACTCCATTTTGCCGGTGGTTTGAAAGAAAAATCGTATTTTCTCATAAGGTTCATATATAATTTCTTGGTCCCTTTCCTTCACTGCCTCTGTCTAGAGGCATGAAGGCCTTGTGGGAGCTTAATTTGTAACGTCTCTGTTACCGTCAAGGCAAAAAATGACAATGTCAAAGTCCCAAGGACTGTATTATTACAACTTACAAGCTCTCAGGAAAGAATACTACTGCTGAATTTCACTGAAGGTATATGACAGATTACGGAGAGCGGCATGAAGAAAGAACATGTCTGAATCTCTGCCTCTATATGTTTTTTTTCTTCTACTCCTTCCGTATCCATTTAAGCTACTGCTGGTCTTCAGAAACTGTTAAATCATTATCCTGTGCCTATCATTCCCTCTAGGAAAATGTGCCTCAATCTGGCACAGCTCATTCATTCATTGTGCTGCTGTAGTGAATATGCCTTAAATACCAAAAGAAACAGCACTAAGTGCTCCATCACAGAAAAAGCCACTAGTCTGTAACACACATTTGTAAGGCAAACTGTGTTCAGAAAGATCCTTGAACCCACTGTTGTATGGATTGTACTTCAAAAGTTCTTGTGTAGCTGAAGAAAAGGACATGAAGGGGCTGTATTAAGAGAAGTGTTGCCAGCAGAGCAAGGGAGGTGATTCTCCCCTTTTACTCTGCTCTCCTCAGACCCCACCTGGAGTACTGTGTATAGTTCTGGAGCCCCCAGCACAAGAAGGACATGGAACTGCTGGAGAGAGTCTAGAGAAGGGCCACAAAGATGATCAGAGGGCTGGAGCACCTCTGCTATGAGGACAGGCTGAGGGAGTTGGGGCTCTTCAGCCTGGAGAAGAGAAGGCTTCAAGGAGACCTTATAGCAGCCTTCCAGTATGTGAAGGGGGCCTGCAGGAGAGCTGGGGAGGGACTGTTGACAACGTCTTGTAATGACAGGATGAGGGCTAATGGGTTTAAGTTGGCAGGGGAAAGAGTTAAACAGGATGTTAGGAGGAAGTTCTTTACAGTGAGGATGGTGAGACACTGGCACAGGTTGCCCAGGGAGGTTGTGGCTGCTCCCTCCCTGGAAGTGTTGAAGGCCAGGTTGGATGAGGCCTTGAGTGACCTGTTCTAGTGGGAGGTGTCCCTGCCTATGGTGGGGGGTTGGAACTGGATGATCTTTGAGGTCCCTTCCAATCAAAACTGTTCTACGGTTCTCAATCATATATGCACTGTGTTTGAGTTACAGTACATTCACGTTTCTTCTGTGGAAACTGTTCTTACACTGAACACAGAATTCGCACTTTTCTATATAGAAATATTCTTGTAAGAAAGTTAGTGTAAGGTTTTCCTCACTAACATGAACTGACAATACATACAGCAATAAAAGCTGAACAGTGATCACAGTTACTCTGTGAACAGCACTTGAAGGATGATTGTTAATTCCACATTTCAATGTTTTTATACTAGAATCAAAGTATACTTTTAAGAATTAGACTGTTCTAGTCTATTATGATCCATATTATTTTAATAAAATGTAATTTAAAATTTGATTAAATATAGAGATCGTGTTTGCAAAGGGAGTCCATGCAGAAAGCAAATGAGAAACCTCAGCTCCAGAAAGAAATTACTTTGCAGATACAGCATTTGATATAGACAAGTGACCACAGAGTGACTCAGTGGCTGTGGCAAGTCACCTCTGCAGTCACAGACGTGCACACATCTTTATACTTAGCCTGCTGCAAGATGAAAAGTATTATCTTAGCTCATGGTAAAGGTGATATAAGGTCACCTGTTTGATCTGCAGTCAGGCTATCAGGGAGATTGTGAGATGCACAAACTGTCTGGTAATGTGATTCGGCTGAAGATCAGCTCAGCTCTAGTAACGATTGCTAGATCGTCTGCTCACCACCCTGGCATCTGCAATGCTATTACGTTAACTGCATTTGCCTTCATTTTTCCCCTGAAGTGAAAGGAAATAAAAAGGACCAACAGCTCAGAAGGCAGCCTTTGAAATGAAGTAGATTGAATTTAAACTGGTTTTCTCTGGACTTGTCAATGAATAAGTCATTTCTGGGGATTTTTGTAACTTTGAGTATTCCTTAAATAATTGGAGAAAAGGTATAGGATGGAAAATGGAATAGGCATGCTTCAGCTAAACAGACATAAATTTCCTCCTGTTCTTTTTACTTACCTTTGGAGACATAGGTTAAAGCATTTATCAGAGGTTTTGTCCAAGCTCTAGAAAAAAAAAAAAATCCAGCTTAACTTTTTCACAATTCTTGTGGCTTATAGTCTGAGTGAGAACTGTAGCACCTAGGCTGAAGAGCTTAGCAAAACAAAAAATAAGCACAACACACTACTATTTAGCACAATATTTCAATTAATAGGGACAATCACCAGCGGTTAATCTTTTATTTAGTTAAAGATGGCTTGTAATCTAGCTGGTTTCTACTTTTTGAATTTGTTTTATCTGAATGATGTGCCAAGGAGACTTGAGTGCTGGAAACACTAATTTTGTTTCGGGGTTGACCATGCAAGAATTAGACTGTGATTCTGTAAAGACAGGGGTTGATATAAAGTAAATGAGAGGAGTCAAGGCAAAAGGAGATGCATTACCTTACTGAAGAGTTATTGACAACGGCTGTATTTTAGTCTAATGAAGCCATTTTCCTAAGAATCCACATACATTCAGTGCATAGAAATCTACCACAAAGGTAGGTGATTTGAAGCAGTTAAATTATCCTTTGTCTGACGTTTATCCTTTTGAAGCATCTCCACTTATTGTGTTCATCCCCTGCTGCCTTATCATGGCTTCTTTATTCCATGCCTGGAAGTGATCTGTAATGTTTTTCAAGCCATGACACTCTTTGTACACAAAGTCAGCACAGTCCTTGCTGACTTTGGAGAAATGGAGAAGGTGGAGACACACGAAGAAGAGCCTGAAAAATGATTTTTGTACTGGCTGAGAAATAAATTGTGAGGGAATGAAAACATGGAATTGTCTTCTAGCACATCTTCTTTGGCATCAGAATTGCAGAAGGACTTCAGAGTTTAGTTACAGTCTGCAGTACAGTAATGCTGAAAGACAGCAAAGATAGTCATGGAGCTAAAAACAGAGGAGGTCAAGTGAAGTGGTGCTGTACCCAGGTTAACTAAACTGGTAAGAAAATAATGAGCCCTGGTGGAAATCCGTGCTAATGTAGCTATGCTTCCCCGAGGCTGGAGCTGGTATCTGTTTGTAGCACTTCAGTGAACATATTTTTATTAATCTCTAGGAGATCCTTAAATGTGGAGTTTGCTCGATGAATTGGAACTATTAGGAGAGTAGATAAGAAGAAAATTAACTTCTTTTGCTCTACAAAAAAAGGAATGATTGTCTGGCTGATGCTGCAGTTAAGGCCACCTTAAAGCTTTTCATATGTGCATAGCACTAGCCAAATACTCACCATAAACCATTCCTCAGAGTGCTTTCTGGTGGCTTCATACTGGTCCTTCTTCTGATATAGCTCCCACATCCATATTTCTCTTCTGCAATTTGATTAAACCCTTTGGGATTACTTTTATGAATAGGAATCTAATTACAGTTGGATGAGGTGGGATGAAAAGTGTGAAATGGAAGGAGATACATATAATAAAGTGCAGACAAGGAATGGCTGTTATGAAAGCCTGGAGCTTTCACAGTGAGATCAGAAAATACAAGCCTTAGAATAGTAGGATGATGTTAGAAGACTGCAGATCATTGAATTATTCTGCTCAGATTCTAGCTTGGTTTAAAGTTCACTGGTATAATTAAAGGTAATGAGAAGATAAGGCTTTTCGATCAGAAATTTAGGAGAGGTTTGAAAAAAAAATGGGTAGTGCTGCAATGAAGATTTGTCTTAGAATTTGGGACAGACTCTATATGATTACAGAGCAACGATTTTCATTAGAATTTATCTCTCCCTGCAGAACGTGCCTCTCTTGCAATTACTCATTCCTCCAAGCCTCCATTAAATAAGACAGTTCACATGAATTGTTTCCTCTGCAATAAAAAAGTACTTGAAGTTTGAAAGAAATTAGTTTCCAAACATAGCAAAAACAAAAGGTAGGTGAATTATCCAAAAATACAGTTTTTAATTATAAGTAGATTGCCACCTGAAAAGATGAGCTCCTGCACCTGCCCTCAACATAAACAGAAAGAGTAACTGTAAATTGGCAAATGAGATGGAGCACTTCTAGCTGCTCTAGGGACAGGTCAGAGAACTGCTTGACTAACCAATGACAAAGTAAAATGCTTTAAAATATCTTACTGGTATGCATAACTCCTTCCTTTCACTTTATTCACAGTATGAGATCTCAGAAAGAAAAAAAAAA